>JARJDV010007166.1:0-80136 GCA_030264675.1 Anaulacaspis nigra | reverse complement strand
TTTAGTATTGCGCCCTCAAGGACAAACAGGTTGCCGACTCCTGTTCTATGGTAGCTGATGGTATTGGATAGTATCGCTTTAACCATAGATACGAATCATAGATGTACAAACTAAATTTCTTTAAATAGTTTGGTACTGACACCCTGGACCGCTAGACAACAAACCAGAAAACTCGAATCCGTATAGAAAAGCCAAATTTAATTTCATTTTTATCATAACTTGGTTGAATGGCTAGGACACCGAAGAGACGTATGTGAATAGTAGAGAATTTCTAATGGTTAAATTAATAATATGTAACATAGCATGCTCTTGAAGATGATGGTCAATGTCATTGTTGAAGAAATTCCCAACTGGTGGTACGCAATCCATTGACTTCGAAACGAAGCATTAGTCATGTAACAAACTATGAAGTAATGGTAAAATGTACCAATCACGTTGATGGTGAGTACTCTTTGGAACTAACATTACCCTTAAGTAATTATATCAAAAGTGCAAAGTGGGGAAGATTCTTCAATACGCAATTATGCAACTCATATGAGTAATACAACGGTCCAGCTTTAAAATTAATACGGTGATCAACTTGTTGTATTAAAAGCACAATCAATTATTTCAGTGATAAGTCACAATATGTATTTTTCGTCCGGATGATTCATTCAAGCGGCTAAGATAATAGAGTGAATGGGAAAGTTGAATACATGTTACTGTAATAATTCACTGTAAATGTTAATAGTGGATATGATAAAGAATTGTTTTCTTAGAAGTTTACTCATTATTATGCTCCTATCACCTCACGACCGTTATGACTTGCTGCGTCTCTCAGATCTTTGACAAAGGAGCATCGGACTTTGCAAATTGTCTATTTATCACTTAATAAGCACAAATCAGCGTATGTCATTGAATTGCTCATGTAGAATGGGTAACAGTGCGTCATACAAGCTTAACAGAAGTTCTTACAGTTCGTAGTATCGTTACTTAATGTGCGCATAAAGATAGTGGTGGTGGTAGTTAAACGTATTAAATTTATAGTGGTCAATCTTGTTAATATAACTCAGTTAGCACTTGTCCACCGTACGACTTAGTTGCGAAGTAACGGCCACGCGTGGTATTAATTTTCAAGTAGACTTTGTTTGTATCAGAATGCGTATTCCGTTCTTTTCGCTCACCAGCCTTTTGGCACTTGTTGTTGCTTGTCATGGACACAGTTACAGTTTGGGCACTTGTCCCGTTGTGGAGCCGCAAAGTGACTTCAATATGAATAGAGTACGTACACATATTAAATTCTACTTTAGATTGCAAATTGAGTGAATATCTTACGCTACCGAGAGCGGGTCTTATCTAAGGTCACTTCATGTACGTTGAAATACGAGCAATGAAGTATTCAGCTTGTTTGTATACAATTCATAATCATCATGGCTATAGAAAGCGATTATGACTAAATTGTTTAGAAAATAATGTAAATGATTTTATTTGCAGATTCTTGGTGTTTGGTATGCTATCCAAAAAACATCCACTGGAAGTACTTGTATTACGTATAATTTCACTCAATTATCAGAACCTTACACTTATGAATTGGAACAAGTTAGTCAACATTTTGCATTGGGTTTAACACCTCTAAAACATGAGTATCATTATACGGGAAAACTTACCGTGCCTGATGAAGGAATTCCCGCAAGAATGAGAGTTCGCTTTCCATTAAGTAAGTTTAAATCACTTGACATTGCCTTTTACTTGATTATTACAAAGCGATTAAATAGGTGTAGCAGGCAGTGCATCCTACACAGTGTTTATGACTGATTATGAACATTACGCCGCAATATACACTTGCCAGAAGTTGGGATTCGCTCATCGTCAGTCCGTTACGATATTATCCCGTCACCGAGTCTTAGATAAAATCTATCTTGATAAAGTATATTGATTATTATTACGCGTGAATACTTTATTAATTAGATATTTCTAGATACGTATGCGTATGTCATCATTTAACATAGATCCATTTGATCTTTCAACCATAAACCAAAAGGATTGCCCCAGATACAATGGTACTGGTTTCAACATCAACATTGACGATGATACATTTTCTCCTCAATCCGTTGGCAATGTCGTCCGAAAAACCGGGGAGAAAATAGGAGATGGTGTGGAATTTGTTGCTGGTGGTATTCGCAAAATTTATCATAAATACAGCGACGATAGCAGTGAAGACGCACGTGTTGAACAAGACAAAACTTCAAGTCGAGGACGCTATGTCACTCCAAATCCTCACGCGGAATGGTTGCCTTAAATATTTCTTAGCATTAAGTTTAATGATAAATTAGTAAGGTGCTAAGATAATTAAGTAATTGGCTGTAATAACTTTCAACGAACTATGTTGTATGAACGGTTATCTAACTATACAAAAATCCTTGTGTTCGTTGAAGCGTGTTGCATACACAACGTATAACATAACACTGGAATTAGAAGTAATTAAACCTATGCTTGATTAATTGCAGATAAAGTTGATAGATGAGTTTTCATCAATGGAATAATAACAAGTAAATAAAGAGAATGATTTATTAAAAAACAGAGCACGCTTGATCCGGAAGCATGGCTCTAGTTTTAGTTGCTTGTTTATGCGCCAGCTGTCTCTTGCTACGCGATTGTAATGAGCTGGTTGAAGATCGTGGATTATTTTTAGTAGTTGTGCAGCGGGCGTTGCGGTCGGGTGTTTGAACGTGTGACGTGTGTGCATCGACCGAAATACGTTCGAGTCGCAAGAGCTCACGTACGAAGTGTAAGCTTTTCCTGAAAGTGTTTTCATCACCTACTGGGAGTTATTTTGCATTGTGTGAAGGAACGTAGTGATAACACGGATTTCGTTTGGACATACGATATTTGACGATATCGAAATGTCGAATAAAAGACAATCGTCAAGGCAGCTGGTATTTTTTCCTATTATATCTTCTATTTTATTGTTCGTAGTTAATTAGTCATTTCGTATCGCATTTATTCAAATCAAAACAAGCAGTATGGAATACAATGCTGATGTATGTTTATTACTGATCGTACCATGCGATCTTACTGAACACCACGCACTGCTTACAATGCACAGCACTAAATGCTGATGTCTCCGAACGACGCTAACTGCACCGCGCTGCAGCCAGAATGGATCAAGTATGTTGAATGCCGCCACTCAAACGTTCTAACGCGACTGCGGACACGAACCTGAAGCAAAGTGAGAGAAATAATACTGCGAGGATAGGCGTGTTGAGTAGCGTGCTTCGTTAGCTTGTGCGAATCAAGCGGTAATCATAAGAAATTAGTAGCGAAGGAATTTTAAGATCGGTTGCGTTTCATTTTATTCATTCGTGATTTGCGACGTCGGCCTAGTATCAAAGGAGTAATAAAAATATTACGTATTACAGCGCGAACGAAAACATAAGAAGTTGTACTCGGAGGATTGGGCGCTCGGCGATGAGGAAATCGAAGGACGACGTTCGTTTTCCATTCAGGAAAAGTTGGAGAATCCTGCGTTTGCGTCTCATACGCTTATTAAGGAGATGCAAGGACATGAGCTGACTGTTGCATATCTGCAGCGCTATGGATTTAGCACACCCTTGCTCTTCAAGGAAAAAGCCGGCTTGGGGATTCGCGTACCAACTAGCAACTTTAGTGTCACTGATGTTCGAATGAGCGTTGGAAGTCGAAGGGTCCTCGACGTGATGGACGTTAACACGCAGAAGAACTCCGAGATGACGATGAAAGAATGGGAACGTTACTATCTGGATCCGAACAAGGATAAGTTATTAAACGTTATTTCGCTCGAGTTTTCGCATACAAAGTTGGAGAATTACGTTCAGTCACCGACTGTAGTAAGGTAAGAAGAAATTAGCATGTTCCAAGCAATAATATTAATTGTTATTCTTTGTTTGAATAAATAGACAAGTTGATTGGGTAGATAACGTGTGGCCGCGGCACTTGAAAGAAAGTCAAATTGAAGCAACTAACTTAATTGAAGATATGAAATATCCTAAAGTTCAAAAGTATTGTCTAATGTCGGTTAAGGGTTGTTACACGGATTTTCACGTGGATTTTGGCGGCACATCAGTGTGGTATCATATTCTAAAAGGCGGTAAAGTGTTTTGGTTGATTCCACCATCCGAGCAAAACTTGGAATTATACGAACGTTGGGTATTATCGGGAAAACAGTCTGATATTTTCTTCGGCGATACGGTTGAGAAATGCGCCCGAATTGAATTGAAAGCCGGTAACACGTTTTTCATTCCCACTGGATGGATTCACGCTGTTTACACTCCGCACGATTCGTTGGTTTTTGGCGGAAATTTTTTACACTCATTTGGAATTGATAAACAGTTAAAAATTGCGCAAGTGGAAGACGCAACCAAGGTAAGATTTTTTTCCGAATTTATTTCTATGAGCTTTATTTATACGTGTTTGTGCAATTAGGTACCGCAAAAATTTCGGTATCCATTTTTCACCGAAATGCTTTGGTATGTATTGGAGCGATATGTGAATTGCGTCCTTGGGCGATCGCATCTAACTACGGGTAGCGATCTCTTCATACCGGAAGATAAACATGTCCACTTAACTCATGCCGAGTTACATGGGCTTAAGGAAATTGTTATGTATTTACACTTGTTACCGAATAACAAGAAGAATCTACCTGATTTGATAAAGGATCCAGTGGCTATTATTCAAGACGTGCGTACATTAATTGGACTTCATCGATTGGATAGTCGAGACCTCGCAATTACGGGACGCTCTGCAATTTTCTGTAAGTTGAGTCGATGTTGATTAAACCTATTGTATTGTATTATTTTTTCGGTTTTTATTATTGCAGTACCAGAAGATAGTAAAAGTTACAAGTTGCAACACAAAGAGAATAAATCCGATGGATCCCCAACGTTCAAGGGACCAAGTAGACCAGGAGCACCGAAAATGAAGTCGTCTAGTTTATCATCGAGTGGAAGTAATGCAAACGGCGATAAGGGTGGTCCTCGCAGAAGGCGGACTAGGTGTAAGAAGTGCGAAGCTTGCTTGCGCAGCGACTGCGGCGAATGCAGTTTCTGTCTGGATATGGTGAAGTTTGGCGGTCCAGGTCGAGCAAAGCAAACATGTAGTATGAGGCAATGTCTTCAGCCGATGTTACCAATCACCGCAGCATGTGCACATTGTGCTTTGGACGGATGGGGACAAACACCTATGATGCCACTTCAAAAAACACCATTACGTTGCGAAAGCGCAAGCAGCCTTATGGAGTGTTCCGTTTGCTACGAGATTGCGCATCCGGAATGTGTTCAACGTCTTTGCGCCGCTCAATTTACCGGTTTCATGAACGAGGACATGCCCAATTCGTGGGAATGCCCACTGTGTTGCAAACTGGGTAAAAATACTGACTATCGGCCCAGGCATTTTCGCGCTCGCCAGAAGTCTTCTGATATGCGGCGAATGTCGGTCAGTTCGGATGCATCAAATACGATAGACTCGAGTAATTTACGTTTAGAGAAGGACTCTGGTGGAGGAATGGGTGGAAATATTGGATATACCAGTGATGACAACCGTTTGGGTCCAGCAGCTGATCTCGAAATAAAGGATGAAAAGAAAATGGATAAATGTCCTGTGCCGATTAAAAAGAGACGTAGTAGCACTGAAGATTTAGAACAAAAGGAGCAGAGAGATGTGCGGAACGCTAAGCAAGCCATGCGAATTCAGCTTGCTCGTGAAATAACTGCCTCCACACAAAGAATGCATAAGAAACCAATGTATGTTGTTCGACCCGCACCACAACCATCACCAACCGCTACGCACCATACGCAAGATAAGAAAATAATGATACCAGTATTCAAATACCTGAAGCCACACGAATTATACACTTGCAGTTTAGTGTGTAAAACTTGGGCGACATTTAGTGTGGATGCCTCGCTTTGGAAGAAGATGAATTTCAGTCAGAAACACATTAGCCCCGAAATACTCAAAGGTATTGTGCGTCGTCAACCAGAAACACTTATTTTGGATTGGTGTCATATTAATAAATATCAACTACCATGGGTAATACAACGCTTACCATGTCTTAAAGAACTTTCGTTGGTGAGCGCGAGTGTATCTTCGGTAATTTCATTACGCAGTTGTTACTGTTCACAATTGACATTGCTGGATTTGAGCTTCGTAACAGGTTTCGGCGATTCTGCACTGCGCGAGATTCTCGGACCGAACAATGATTCGCGACAAGTCTTCACGGATGATAAAATACGTTTGCGCAATCTTCATACCTTGAGGCTAGCTGGTACGGACGTGTCGGATGTAGCAATGCGTTATGTAACGCAATATTTGCCAAATTTGCGTCATTTAAGTTTAAGTACATGTGCACGCATTTCGGATGCCGGTATAGCACAATTAACTACGAAACCAGCCAATACTGTAACGCAATTGATTAGTTTAGATCTCAGCCACTCTAAACTTGTCACCGAATTGAGTCTGGAACATTTGGTAAAATGCGAGAAGCTAACACGACTAGATCTACGGCACTCGTTGCAAGTATCGACACAAGCGCTTATTCGTTTCGCGACGAAGAGTCCGCACAATTTACAGGTGCAAGATGTTAAATTGGTCGATAAGCGGCTATTGCCAATAAAGTAAATATAGTGTAATATTGCAGAATTATATTTGTTATGTTCGCATAATAATACGCCATTTAAAGTTCGTTCTTAGATGGCATAATTTTTGTATTAACTAGTCATTTCTTACACATTACGAATAGTCATAGAACGCATCAGTTTAATTAGCACGTATTTACGAATATAGTTTCTAACAATGTGAATGTACCAATAGAGGAATGAGTTCAATTAATAAGTATGCAAATTTTACTTATTAGATATCGGAATAATAGAACAATCAAATATAATGCAATGTTTACATTCGCGAGCATCTCAATTCAAGGATTTTATTATTAAACATAAGTTTGTATGTTCGACATCGGAAGCTTAATTAATGTACTTGGCTGGCATTACTTATTTAGTTTCGAATAGTATAAAGTTAAGAAGTATTATTGATATTAATTTTTATATTGAAGATACTGAAGTATGCTTGAAAACATTTTCAAGATGTAATAATAAGTACATTAAAACCAAACACAACTATTGTTTTTTTTATGAAAAAAAAATAACAATGACGTAAATTAATTTGATGGGGTGACTTACATTTGTCAAATTTTAACTTATCGACATTTTTTGTGTAATTCTCGTAAGTATTTCTTAGTTTATCCATTTCAATCACTGTGCTAATGTTTGAGCTATATTAATTGGCATTTCTTTTCTGATTTTTTAACGTTTTAAAGTATTGTGGTTATAATATTTCATTTGGAGCAATTTTACGTGATGACTTTCAATTGAAAGAATCACACGCTACTGATAATGTAAATTTGTAAGTTGTGGCAAGGTGTTATTTAACCTACTGATGTTATCAAACGTTTCATAGAAACTTTCTAACGCATGGCGCGGAAACGCCGGCATCGTCGCTCCAGGAAAAGCTATCCTAATACACCGCGTGTAGAAAAATACCAACAGACTGATCATGTTCAATCGGTGTATGTTATTGAAGGAGCGTCTAATGTCGGAATAATTGTGAAACCTCAAAATGTACAATGCTTAAAGCACTCTGCAACAATAACGGTTACATCAGCATCAAAAGAAATCAGTGTACAAACATGTGTAGTTTCAACATGTTGCCGCGCAATTACGGCAAATTTAATAAATGAAGAAACTGTCCATACTAAAGAGATTAATGATGATTGCACAAATGCGAAACCTTGTAGTGTAAAAGAACCCAGAAATGCATATGACGACTTTCTGCGGGACCAGTTATTAAAAAGTCAGAGTAGCTTATGGCTATCTCTGAACAATTCTTCAAATTTTTTCAAATCTATTACTTCAAGTTGTGACAGCATTGAATCCTTCCTGTCAATGCAGTTGTCAGCAATTGAAAAGAGATCTAAATCGAAATCTAATAATGCCGTTTTGACCGTTTCGCAAACGAGCAAAAGATATTCTGCTGGAAGGGTTTATAAACTCAGACCTCGAATTAGAAGTAGTCGGGTACTTAAAGAGAAAAAAATCCATGTAGCTGAAATGAAACGAGGATGTGGACATGATAAACGCGCACCATTTGATATGTCAAAAAGTTTTACACCAAAGCAGTTAACGTTTGAAAAAACGGTGAATGTTGTCGGAACTTCATCCCCTAAATATTTGTCTGGTTGGGGTGGTAGGACAAGACTTTTACAACGAATCCGCATTTTACATGTGCGATTTCCTTACCAAATACATCAACAAATACTTGCCATTTGTGGCTGGTTTGGAATCAGTATTAAAACAGCAAGTTTTTATAAGCTTGAAGATAAACGTAAATTACTATTTCATATGTTTTTTAGGGTTTTCTTAAACTGTGTTTGAAACGCGTTTTACCCACAAAAGAAGCGACTAAGAGTAAACTAAATGATTCACCTAACATTAGTTCTCCGATAACTCCTGTGGAATCTTGTCGTTGCGTGGAAATGCAACTGAAACTTGATTCTTTGGAGAAACAGATGAATAAACTGAACAAAGAATTTACTGAAATTCGTAAGCAAGCTGCCGCAGCAGATGACCTACGGTTGGAGATTCAGAATTTAAAGAAATTATTAAAAAGTGATAACAGTTGTCGAGTAACAAATAGCATAACTGCTTCGACACCACCACCACCACCTCCGCCAATGCCTTCATCATTATCCACGCCTCCACCACCACCTCCTCCTATGCCTTCACCATCTTCATCACCTCCGCCGCCACCACCACCACTACCGCAAGAAAATGCGGTCCATACAAGTTTTAAATTTGATAAATCTCCAAAGGAAAAAGGTCCTAAGTTAGAAGAGAAC
Source organism: Anaulacaspis nigra (assembly GCA_030264675.1). Lineage (NCBI taxonomy): Eukaryota > Metazoa > Arthropoda > Insecta > Coleoptera > Staphylinidae > Anaulacaspis > Anaulacaspis nigra. The sequence continues at coordinate 71,231 of JARJDV010007166.1, read as the reverse complement.
GTGAGGCCTTATATCTCAATTAGCGACATTTTAAAAGTTAAATTGAGAAAACCAGAAGTATGTTTAATTATTGTACGTGAATAATTGTAACTAATAATCGTTAATACTATAGGAAAGACAAGCGACATCAAACAAATTGAGTGGTATTAAAATGAGCCATCCACATATATCAGTGGATATGATTAGACAAGTGAAATTAAAACCGCCAAGCCGTAAACCAACAACAAATAGTTGTTCTGCTGCATCTTTGTTGGAAGGTTCAGTTACCGGTAAGAGAGTAACAACTTTGGCACACGCTTTAAATAATACTTCCATTTGATTATTCCGTAAGTAAAGCAATTTATACGCCTTTCCTACGAATAAATATTTAATTGAAAACAGACGTCTATAATTGCAGGATTATAATTAGATGTACAAGTACACAGTGTATCGTTACCTCTAACTATGCATGCACGATTTAAATCATGCAAATAATTTTGCTATCTTACATCGAAAATTGTCCCCGGTTGTTAGGTATAATATGTACGAAAATAATAAACGATTACTTGTAATTTATTCTTTAAAATCTTAGTGTGTTTGCTTTATAAAAATGAAAATTCTAAGACTAAGGAACTAGCACAATACGCATTTATCGTATATAATTAGGGTTATGGGGATATAACTTTGAATCCCTCACGGGAAGACCTTTAGTGGCGCAGCGGTTGAGGTCGTGTGCGACAGCTGAGAGATCCTGGGTTCGAATCCTGGTCTACGAAATGTTTAATATAATTTAATTCTAATGGTTATAATTGTTAAGTAAACTTGATCTGAGACGACATTAAAGTAGGGTGGGTATCATTCACACATGATTGGCCGGCCTTCTAGTTTTATTTTTGTTTGAAATTTGTAAATAATATTTTATTTTGAATCTGATCGTGGCTGGGATTCGAACCCCAATACTCTCGACTTGCTAGACAAGTATATTATAGCCTAGATTATCGGGCATGCGGCCTCACCAAATTTATTTCGATAACAAATTTTCGGGCACAGATTGAATAGTCTATATTTTATTGAAATGTTGGCAATTACATCCGCTATTTCATTGTATTTTGCTACTTTCAATGCTGGGTTTGTATGACCATTTATTTTCAAACTTTCCATGCTGGGATTCAAAGTTGGCACCTAAGCTATGAAGCTTCATGTCACTTCAATGTGTTTCAATATTTAGGCCTATATATCATTGCTATGATATAATCTATCTTTCTGGGTCATAACATATCAGTTCAGATTGTAGTATTGGGATACATTATTTATTGAAATTAATCAATAATTAGAAATAAATAATTAAGAGAACCTTAAGATCAAGTCATCATTCAAGCTACAATTATTTTTAAAATAATTAAATATATATGTGTGAATGAAAATCTATTTAAAATGCGTTGCATTAGAAACAGTATCTGTTTTTAGATACTAATTCTAATGAAATATGTCATCCAGTAGATTACGTTTCTTATACCAAGCTGTTTTTGTATTTCCTTTTGTGCTATCTGGAGGAGTGATAGGCATTTGTTGATTTTCTTTATCACAATGTGATGAAATATGTATGTTTGGGGTTTGTGGCGTCTCTATTGAGAATGGGCTATAAAGTTTAGTTGGAGTACACCCCAATATAGCACGTGAATTTGTTTGAGGTGTGACACAATTTGGTGTCATTGGTCCCTCTTCAAGAATTTGTCTTCTTCTTGTTGATGCTTTGAATTTCTAAAAACCACATTGTAAGTCACATATTAATATAAAATAATTATGTTTATCATACCTGTGATATAGTACCAAATGTTGTTTTTACATTGGAAAATGTTTTAGACAATTTCTCAGCACCATTCTTTATAACCTTCTTGGTATCATTAAGGGACAGGACAGACAACACAGATCTATTATGTTGACTATCAAGTTGGCTACATGAAGCTAAAATTATTTAGAGTTAAGCATATTCTAATGTCAGTAATATTATTAGTTTAGTACCTGAATCAACTCCATCATCATCAAACTTTTTTTGTAATCTTCTACGACAATTCTGTAAGCGTGTATCACTGTGACTTGAACTTGTTATGCTAGAATTACGATGAAACTTGAAGGAATCACTCTTATCGGGCCTCATTTTATTATATATGATATGAGATCGTATATTATTAAGCAAGCCACCCCGTTAAAGCAGGTGTGTTTACTGGTATTTACTGTTGTGAAGAGTTCGTTCTGTCCGTTAATTCAATTTCGTTCGTATATACTCGAGTATCATTCGTGTCAACAGTTTGACAACTATGGCCTTCACGGCACATTAAGGCTAAGACTATGTTGACGTTTGCAGATTGTATTTAATTTTATTTTGCACTATTTATGTTGAGTTTTATGCCGGCATTAAGTGTGATTAACTGCGTAACAAAATTACCAGTGAATAATTGATAGACATTTGTGCAACTTTGGGAGACAACTTTATAATGGCAGGAACAGCACTTAGTTATGAAGGTATGATTATGCACGAATAATTGTCTTTGTCTAATTATTTTAATTCTTATAGATTTACGAAAGCAGGCACGGCATTTGGAAAATGATATAGATCTTAAATTAGTAGCATTTAGTAAATTAGGAGCTGGCTTGAAGACACATCATGCTTCAAGTCCAGATAAGGTTCCATTGCTCTCAGATGAGGATACATTTGAGACAATGTCACTTGAAATTGAGGATTTAATACAAAAATTATCAACAATAAATGAACGAATGACTGAGCAACCAGTCTCTGGTGCAGCCATGTTACATACGCTGCATCGACATCGGGATATATTGGCTCATCTGACTAGAGATTTTAGGAAAACCAACTCCCAACATGAGGAAAAGAGGGCAAGGGAGGATTTACTTAGGTCCAATCGACAGGACTCGTATGGACGACCAGGACAGGATACTGGAATAAATCGGCGTGACCAATATTTAAAAGAAAATATGCATGTTCATAAGTATGTTGCATCTATGAATTCACTTGATAGAAACTTAAATCAAATTGTTTTCAGCTCGGATAGGTTAGTCACGGAGCAAATTACGATTGCGATGGAGACTCGCGATAATTTAACATCCCAGAGGCATAGTTTTAAGAAGCTGCAGACTCGTTTCAACGATATAACGAATCGATTTCCAGTTATAAATTCATTGGTGCAGAGAATCAATTTGCGTAAACGACGTGATTCAATCATTATTGGGATTGTGGTTAGCCTTTGTACTATTTTGTTATTACTCTACATGTTCCATTAACAACTATACCAAACTGTTATATTTCTTTATCCATATGTAAAGAAGCCTATTGTTAACATTAGTTGAATAAGAATAATATGTATATTATAAGTTTCTCATTTAAATAAAGTTCTTTTATTTATGTATTTTTTGTTTTATCAATAATTTTCCTAGTTATTTTTATTTTTACGCTATTTGATTCACATTGCAGAGTGAAACAAAATTTCAAATATTTGACAAAATATGTAAGTTTATCATTTTGTGCAAATATGATTAAATATTTAAAAATATAAATATATTTCCAAATTCTGAAAGCGCTTCTATATTCAAAAACATGCATGCAAGTAACGTATAAATATCGATAGCGTTATTTAAATTTCTTCTATATCCCGAACTTTGAATAAGATAGCAGAACGAACATGTTTTCTATATCAATCTACGCAAATTTAAATTGAAGTTGATAGAGAGAGAAACTATTCTGTAGTAGAACTTTTATTCTGAAGATTTTTGATATGAAAATGGACGTTTTATCGTTATTATTTTTAAAACTTACCAACATTCAACATGCACCAAATGCTACGCTAAAAGTATTGAATTACTTACGTCAATATACCTGGATTGGATAGATAAATTTGGAATAACATATTTGGATGGAAATATTTTATCTCTAAGAATTTCTAGGTATTATGAAATATCCACTGTTCTATCGGTTAATAAAAAATGTAATTATGCATAAACTACATTAAAATATTAAAAAAAATTATTCGAGCAAATCAATTTAAATGCTAAAACATTCATTTATACATAATATTATTATCTCATACACAAGATAATTTGCAAAGTTTATCCGGCGAATGTTTTGATTATTTCTATACTTCCTTTGCTCTTAATACTACTAAATATGTATGTATTGCAACTAAAGCACAATATATGATAGAATTATATAACAATAATCAATTATATAGAGGATATAGGATAACACTACGTTAACAATGAATTGCATTACTAAAATGCTTAAATAATCATTTTAACTAAAAGCATTTAGCACCCTTAAATATCATCAATGATTAATAGATTAAACATACATATTAAATAAAATGTACATTTAAAGCTGTTTTCATAGTAAACTTGCGTACTATTGCCATAAATATTAAACATTTCTTGCCGATTGAATATGAGGTGCAATAATAAAAGGATAGAATGCGCACAGTCAATTGGTGTATCCTACATACATCAAATACCTCTGGTAACTAACCATCTTTGAAGGCCGTTTTATAAGTCTTCTTTTTATCAATAATGTTGTCGAAACCTAAACACCTAGTAAGGCTTCTTGGGGTTACGTCAAAATACTTGAATTCTATTAGCATATTTTTTTCATGGTGATCCTAATAATCTAATGTGTTCATTATTAAATTAAATAAGAATCCGTCTAAAAAATTCCTTAATTTGTTATTCTATCTAAAATCTAGATGTCTTCAAAATATATATTCCGTATTTGTTTGTTAATAATGCGACTTCCTAACTAAACCCTTATTGTTTGTTGCCTTTAGCTGTTATACGAACTCTGTATAACTTGCGATGTGATTTCATTAATATTACATCATCATGTATTTTCAGCAAGAAAATCATAATCCCAATTTTACTTTTTCATTTTATGTCATTGCCTGATTGGGGCAGGGATTTTCGAAATGCCGTTCTCTGGTTTGGAATCTTTGCGTCGTCTAGAAGGACTATCTTCATTCGCGTCGACAATTCTAATCTGATACTGTTTGAGCAATTTATCAACTTCGATTAAGAGCTGCTGGTCATTTTCAGCTTTATTCTCGGTTACTAGCGCTAATAATTCATCTTTGATACCTTTAGTTGGCGAAGTACTTGCCGACTGGCTAACTCGCCTTCCATTGTTATCATATTTCGGAACAGAAGTGCTCCGACGTCCAGGGGAATTTCGTGTAAATTGTGGTACGAATGTGTCGCAAGTTAAAGACGGACGCGATACTTGTCTACCGTTCCACGTGTTATTTACCAGACATTTAGCAGATTGCGATTTTCTAGGCGATGGTGGAACTACCTTTATTTTAGATGTAGCCTGCGATGGTGGACTCGCAGCGCGTACCGATTCGGTGGCGGGTTTAACAGGATTCACATCGTTGTAAATCATTGAATATTGTGTTCTGCGCAAACCGCAATCATTTGTGTCGTACTCTTGATCAGATTGTGATGGACGCTCTAAAATAAATTGATTAATAATTGATCACACATTTGAAAATAACAACGCACCAATTTCATCTGCATCCTCAATACTGTTTTGACTATGTAGAGAGACCCTGTGCCGTTTGTCCGGTACAATACCTAAACTTCGATATCCCTCGTCAGACACCTCGGAGGCATTATCGCTGTGATCCGTGCTGTCGCCGGAAACATGCAAGACTGCTTCTGTCTTAATGGTGCCATTCTTATTTTCCGTCGGGGGTAATTGCAAATGAGCAACATGATTACTCGGATGACGTGACTTGACATTATTGAAGGTGTGAGGTAAGGATTGGGGACCGCTATCGACTCGTAAATTTGTCGCTTTCTTCGTGTTGGCAAGTTTGGGAGTGTGTGTTGTCACGAAATTTGGCGTTGGAGAACGCGAACGATTGGATGTGGATGTGGGCATCAGGGATTTACGAGAAAGATATGGACTCGCCGAGCGACGATCATATTTGTTAGCATACGTGGATGGTGACCGTGAACGAGAACGATTCAAGGCGTTCATTGGAGGACCCAATGAGGGTCCATTGGATGGTGATCCTTTAGGCGATAAACCATTTGTTGGTGAGCCATTTGAAATTGCAGATCTGTTAACCAAAAGTTGAATATCCAAACGCAGCAGTATCCTCTAAATATACATACCTGTCATATATGACCTGCGCACCCTGTAAATCCATACCAACTCGATTGACCAATTTAGCGCTCTGCATCGCCCGATGCTGAGCACGACACCTACAAGGATCATGTTTGTCCAAATAGTGGCTGAGCGTATCCCAACCGCCGCCAACACGCACCATGACATGGTTTCTCAAAATCTGTAAATCTCAGTCATGTAGTTACAAACGCAATAACGAAATCAAAACAAACAAAACGTACCCGAACAAAGATTAAAACTTTGGTGTCACCAATACGATATTTGCCTTCCGACACTCGAATCATTGGAAACTGCGTAGCACAAGTGCATCTTTCCACTAGATCTCGTACCTGGAAGAATATAAAGTCGTTTTCTAAATCCATGTAGACTTTTACCAAACAATGTCCAAATTTGAAATAGTCATTTACATATCTTTGAGATTTATCTCGCTTGCTTCATACGTTGCAAATAAATATTTACTCTAGACTAACAAGGAAACGTTTTCATCCTCAAAAACAAGCTTCAATTGGTCGTTCGTTTAATTGGAGATGTTGAAATTTATAGCAGTTTTGCTTATCACAATCGGCAAAAAATCTGCGACGAAATGCCTAAACATGCAACTAATAAGCGCACATTTCGTGGATTTGTTGTATACTGCGTCCATATATGGAAAGAGCATTACATTGCGCGTTTTCTTAGCCGGCAGCACCATTGGAGGCATGACAATATAATTTTTCTCTCATTCACCGAGCGCCGCCGCGTTGTTCTATCACCGTTGTTTTGTTTGCCTAGATTTCATGGTACACGATCTTTATTTATAACAAGGAAAAACAAGCGAGGAGCGCAGCGCACTGTGGCTGGCTTGAATTTGGTTGTTGAGTGCTTGCTAGCAATGCCCCGCAGCATCAACCACCACCAAGAACAGCAGCAACAAAAGACGGACAATGCGCATTGTCGCATCGGCAATTGAATCGCGCGCGCGACTTCCAAGCAGGAAGCAATACGTGCGGGCAGCGCACACACAACTCGCGAGCACGACGGCGAACCGCGCACAAAAAAATTGATTCAATTCCAGCCACGATCGTCATACATGTGCTCGAGCATGCACAAGAGCACAAAGAGGTATTATTTCCATTTGAGAAAGCGATACGACCGCTTAAGGCTAGGGCACGACATCCATCCGTGCATCTATTTCTTCCATTGCCGGCGCAGACTCCAGCAATTTCTTCGTCTTCTTCATCAGCTGGTCTCCGCGTATTCGCGTCGTCTATATGGTCTATGGATTGCGGAATGCTGGGAGAAGCACAAACACTGCGCGCACTTCGTTCCGAAGAAGTAGCATGCCGAATAATATATTGTGCTAACCATGTATTGCACGGCACGATTATTCCGCATTTCTGTTGCCGTAATCATCGTCATCATCATCATCATCAGCATGGCCATATGACAAGATCCAAGTCAAATCAGCATGTCGTACGCGTCGCGACCACGCGACCGATACCAAGTGGCAAATTGGCGGTTTCAACGCATTAGAAATCAAAACGAGGAAATAAGCGAAACCCGTTAATTATAGAGGTTGCGCTGGAGAGTTGCTTCCAATCGCACTTTTTCATCTTCCTGATGATATCTGCGCATGATATTAAGTAAGTTTTACTTGTTTAGTTTTACTTAAAAGGCAGTGATATTTATATATCGTTTGCGCTATTGCAAAATATATCGATGTTTATGTTATGCGCGCCGCAATTTCTCATTGTGCCCATTGTTGTAATTGCAGTAATTGGACACCGCAGGGTGCAAAACGGCGAAATATCTTGTTATCTTCTCAATAGAACAATAAATATGAATCTATCCACAATGTAGGTATATTATGCCGACTGTCACGAGCTGCGCACCGCTGCGAAATTAGTGAAAAGCGCGCATTTAATGCAAGTGCTTTCGATAAAAAGTATGCATACTTTATTTAATTCACTCTCATTCTGACGCAATTTCCATGCACGCATAGATTTATTCAATTTATCAGCATTTACATACATAATTGCCTTCGTTTTGGCGATGCACTTGGAGCAAGAACGCAATGAGAACGCAAAGTGTTCGTTCCTACGTAGTATCCAGCTGATTTATTTCTAATACAACTTATACAATATGTTCATTCGCTGCGCATAATAATTATCTCATTTTATGTTTATTATAAATGAGAAAAAGTTATTGGCGAAAAGTTATTGGCACGCATTTTGCAATTAATGATCGCAAAGCGCACGTGGAAAAACGCAATTAATGAATAATCTCATTTCTACTTTTTCGAAATTCCATTGCAAGTTGTATTTGTTTATAGTAATAATAAGTAATTCGCTATTTAACAGCTTATTGCACATACGCATTCGATTTGCATTCATAAATTTATTTGCGTTTTGCCTTCTTATTGATGGCCTGTGTGCAGCAACTTTGTGCATTTTTTGCATGGCTTTCTAAGCGGTTGTACGTAATCGTGTATTGTTGATAAGCATTTGCGCATATTTATCAAATACTTTACCGGCATGCAATACTCCAAGTACCATCGGTAATAAGCAAACAGCAATTGTTAATGCATTCATTACTCTCATATGTCATTCATTGTAGGCACTCTCATTCGCTAGCCAAGTTCCTATGTTGTGCTGCTGCAAGCATAGTTCTGTTTCGGCCCCGTCATATTGTGTAATCGTAAATTATGCACGACATTTCAATATGTCATCGATTCTCTCTGCATGCGATTTACACGCGCTTGCATTCACATGCAATTGTGTTTCCCGTTTTCCTTTCTGCACATTGCCTCGCGCGAAAAATGCGTTTCGTAGTCGTCGCCGAAAATAATTGCATTCGAAAATGCTAATGACACGCTGATTAATCAAGCATCCAAAGATGCGCACTGCAGCAGCGAGCAGGTGAATAGTGTTGCTTCGGAAAGGTTAATTGCAGAAATATTGTTAGCGTACATCAAAGCATTGTGCTTAAACGTCTTATTAGTCAAAGAGCAAAGCGCAAGAATTCAAGTCAAGATGATAATACACAAACAATTAAGCAATACTTAATGTGCCGTTCGCGCGCTCAACTTATTACAACTATTTGTTCAACACATATTTATTGACGTCGTTGTTGGACTTTTGACCGCAGCTTGAAAAGCACTTAAGCCACCTTCTTGCACCGTAATATGCAAGGTGCCTTCGAAGCAGCACTGTTTCCCAATCATTAAATCATTGATTTATTTACATACATTCAACTCGGCGCACAATGCGAGACCGTCAAGTGTGTCTCTCTCTCGTAGGTGAAGTATAAATTTATTTAATATTTATTATTATTTTGATTTATTACCCGCGCTCGCCACAAGTGTAACAAGTGTATCAGAGAAATCGAACCGATAGATATACTAATTTAATCTCGAATTAATGCGCAAACAACTGTAAATTCAAATAGGTACGCACCGAAGGAATATTCAAATGCGCAAACTAATTTTATTATAATCTCAAGAATGAATGACTGCTGACGGCTTGAGCTGGCACATGCGAATCGAATCGAATCCAATAAATAAACGCGTGGGTGAATTAAGCAACTTTAAATTTCCAGCTGCTTGCAAAGTTTTTCAAGCCTTCTTTCCATTATTAAATTGGTAATAATATCAATAATCAACTTGTAACTGTATGGCTAGATAAGTGGTGCACTACTCAATTTCATTTCGATGCAACATGGTGTATTCGTTAGCATAATCGAATTCTGTCCAGCAAAAAGCAATTTGCATTTATTAGTAAATACCTGCAACTTTTGTTTGTATTCACTGCCATTCGAATTGATTGAAAAGCGCTCCGTTATTGATTGTTGTCGATAAATTTGTTCGGTATTCGAAATGAGTGCGCAATCGAAAATTAAACGCGTGTAAGTGTAACTAATTTTCGAATTATCATTAAAGAACGCTCTCGGACCTGGTCGGTCAACTGTGCAGGTAGGTAAATTGTCTGACATAAATATCTCGAGTTGTGTCGAGTGGGCGACACTTTTTTTGCGCACAGTCAAGAGAGTTGTGTGTGCGCGCGCGCAAATGTTGTTTCTTTAAATATTTGCCAAGTGATCAATTAATTAAAATGATCTTTAAACAATCAATTACCCAACGCGGGCCGATTTCTTCTTATATAAGAATAGATTTTGTAACCGAAAATGCAGTTTCACTACCACGTTCCTTAATCCTTTTGGCACCAAACCACGAATTGTTTGAAAACAATAAATAAGATATGTACGCGCATTACGATTATAACCCAATTACAAAATTGTACATTGATCCTAGCAGTTGGCATGGAGCGCCACAAAAAATACTTAAAGTAATCTCTGTTAATCTTATTACGTTATACACATTTCGTCGTTACATTTCTCATATCCGACATTATTATTATGCATTCACGGAGAGAGCACACACAACTTCTTATTGCTGTTACGCTGCGTTAAGCCGGAGCGCGCCGCGGCTGCAAACGCCTCTAAGAATATCGCTTATTATTCGCATTATTCCAAATTCCATCTGCCAACGCACGCATAGTTGCAATACGTTTTCGATTTTAATTGAAGCAATAATCCCAAACAACACAAGTGTAACAACCGACGACGACGTTGGACGGCGTGTCCTAATTTACCCGTTTCTACATTTCTTACAACTCATTTGTTCACGTCCAAACTACTGCAAATTGCACAAACAAGCCAGCTAGCCACAATATGAATACATTTTCATAAATTTTTCAATTCAATTAAGTAGTCCATTAATTATGAAAAATATCACTACGCATTCTTTTCTATGCGTTGTCATAGCCATGACCTATATCGATAAGAAATCGTATATTCTATGGCGTAATCTCATTAAATAATTGTGCAGTTTGAATTTTTCAGTAAGATGAAAGTTCGATTTTTACGGCGCTGCATTGTGTTTAATAGCTAATTTCAATAACAATTAACGCCAAATGAGCGTTTTGATTAGCTGCAATTTGTTCCAACGAAAGAGAGTAAAAGTCTTGTACGAATTTCTTTGAGACGCTTAATTAAATAGCAGAAATTAGTTCCAATTAGCGTAATTACCCATATCGCAATACAAGTGCTCGTTTTTCTCTCCAGCTGCAGAAAGGAAAAAAATTCAACGGCCGCGAACTGATGGCGATGGGGGATTCTTTATGCAAGTTGCAAACAAATATAATTAGACGCACACTGCGCCGATAATTGCGATTCATGTTAAGTGTGCTCAAAGATTAAAATCAACTTTCAATTCTAATAAATTTCCTATTAGTTGACGCGTTGCGTACACGCAGTATTCGTAATGGGCTTGTTCGGTTTCATGAAGTGTGCACTTGCAGATAGAAGCGCGATAGCTGCCAAAGAACGACGACGACGACGATGAGGTAGTTGATTGCATTGCCCGATTGCGATTGAATTTCAGCGTTTCACGGCAAACACGCACTCGGCTGCGGGCCGATCGCGCGATTGAGACATCGAACGCATTATTATCCTCCAGCTTCTCTAGCGCGTTACCAGCGGAATAGTAATAGCCGTGGCAATAAAACGCGTGACATAAATTGATCTGTCAAACGCAAAGTTAAGTTGCAAGTTGTCGTCTTCGCAGGCCGCTAAGATATTTTGGTCGATTTTATTACGACAATCGCGACTCGGCTTGCCCGCACACCGCATGCCTGACATTTATCTGCTGTACGCGTTTTACTCAGCGCGTTGCGCATTTTATGCGTGCGTACTTCATTGCCATTCAGAAGTTTCGCGCTGGAATTGCGTGCGTTCCTGAGGCGAACCGTGTAATCCAATAAAAAGCGCGTAAATGTCGTCGAAACGATGTTAATACTTTTAAAACAAATGTTAAATGAGGAACATTGTATGCCCGCCTACAAACACACTACGAATGGGCATGTTTTGCGTTGCACAAACGCAACGCATAACAACGCCGAAATTGTGCAAGTTTAGTGAGCTCACCATCTCGTCCAGACTCTTCAGATCGTTGGTAACAATCTGCGGAATGGGTCCATACATAAGCATCGGTTGTTCGTCCTCCATCTCGCTGTCGCTCTCCTCGTCGTCCGCCTGATTGTTTTCCTCGATTGCTTCCGATAGCATGCTCTGGTCCAATTTGCGTTGGTCGGCGGCAATTTCCCGATCGATTTGGCGTTCCATTTGAACGAGCATCGGCGCTAGCATGCCGAATCTACAAAGACATTTTGTTTGAATTTCAACGAGCAATTTGTCTAGACGCTATCTCCTGAGATTGATGCCGAACAAGAACTTATTTAATTGGCTTTAAATAACGCATTTTATTACTCCAATTTATCTTTACTCGTTTTTGTGGTAATTTACTGTTTTATACGAAGTGATAAACTATCGATAATGGCAGAATCTAAATAGCGTTCTAAATTATTACGCGTGGCATTCGTCTTGTGATATTGACACTTAACGATGTTCATGTCTGAAATGCAGAGCGCGCGCGGCGAGTGTGCCGCCTAAAATTGTAACTTTACGAGCGGCGCCAGAATGCATTTTTCTCGCGGATGTCAATTTGAGGAAAATCTAGCAGGAGATGCGCACAGCGAGCGCAGTACGTATAAAATAAGTGCTGACATACTTGGCTCCAAGTCGAGCGACTTCCAACAAGCATAAAATGACATGCTTCTCGTTCTTGCGCATAATCAGATCGTCCGACTCGAACAGGAGACATTCCAGAATACGCAACGACTCCCTGCACCATTGTATGAAGTTGCTCAAGTTGTCTCTGCAAACATAACGCACAATGTACGTGGTGATCATCATTGACGCAAACAAACGAATGCGATTTGCAATGTTTAAAATTAAATTGCGTGCTGACCTGGCGAAGAACGTGCCTGCTTTGGCCGTTGAACGATACTTGACTTCCGGTATATCAATAAGTGTTTGCGCCTGCGCTAAACTACCTGTCGTCGATTTCGTCATCAATCGACGCATCTCCTTCCGTCGTACGTATTCAATCGCCTGCACTTTAACTGCATTGGCATGCTGTAAATGATAAAATACCACAAATTAGATTAACAAATTCCAGAATGTTTTGATATAAGTTTGCTGAATATTTGGGAATTATGTTTCATTAAGCCAGCTTAAATTGAAATCATCATTAAAGCAATCATAAATCATCACACGACTGTGTTGCAATAGGGACAATCGGCATCTCTTGCATTTAAATGTCATTCGAACATCTAAAATTAGCTTACGGTCATATTCCCTGAAGATCGGAAGAAGTCATGAAAGCACTATTAGAGATTCACCAATTAGATTTTTCATTTCATTTCATTTTTGCGACCTCGACTCCCCTTAACAGTGGTTGATCTTTGAGGTTAGCAAAAGTTATAATGCAAAATCCAATTACCGACTTCATTCAAACAGTTTACAATGGAAATAGTTACAGGGGTAAAATCCAATATGGGTTTTATAAATACCTCATTTTAATTGAACGCCTTATGATGTTGTATTGAAACCGAACTGAATCAAACTTACGACTTGACGGCTAAATTTGAACATCAAGCGGAAATGGACGCCCGGTCATAATATTCGTTTAAATAAATCATATGCGTTACGGTTTCCTCTCGTCGCGCGAAGACGGTCTGGTCCGAATACGCGCGTGCTGTGTCACCACACGGAGGCAGCAAACGGGCAGCAGCACACTCGTGGAAGAAATATGTAGGCATTTATTAAAATACATAGAAAAGCTAATGAGTCAGAGAAATGCAGATAAACGTTTTCGGCGTGCAACACACCTCTCTTTGGCTTCTTCTTTACACGCATGCAGGCTGGCATCGGCGAAGAGTTGCACGCGGTTTTATTTAAAGATCTTGTCGTCTCCCCAACACCTGCATTCATTATCCGCGAATGCTCGCTCACGTTTTACTTATTTATATTTTACATACCTACGAATCTATGTACACTCACAAATACACTGCGAGGTGGAGCACACACAGTGCGAGAATTAGAAAATGTCATATACAAAGTGTTAATGAGCAGTTAAATGAGGAAAACCAAATTTTCACGTCAAGTTATTTTCGTACGAGTTGTTTTGACGCGTTTACGTTGCCTAATTTGATAATCTCGTGGATTTGTTTGTTGTTGCGCATCGGGACATTATTCACTCCTGCTGCATAATAATTCACATATTTCCTCATATCATTAAGAAATGTGTTGAATACTTCATCAGGTCTTGAGGACTTTATTAATTCAGATAACCTAACAACGCGGAATGATGAAACCCCGAGAAGACGTGACTTCCTACAGGAAACTTTCCGCAGACTGTAAATACAATTTGTTTATACAAGACGAATGAGTGCATTAGCTTTGCCATAACATTTTTTATTGTCTTGAAGGAGAGCCAAAACATGCCAAAATGTGATTCGCGTCGAGGCGAAGCAATTTGCAAGTCGTAGTAAAAAGTAATGTGTGGCAAAAGTTACATTGTTTACACAAACACCTTGTGCATTATTCCAGCCTACAGCGGTAATACAAATACAGCTTACGAAACGAGGAGATGCATATAGCGCGTGTGCATGGTTGTTACGTGCCCGTTGTGCTGTTCGTTTAGTTAAACAACGCGTCTGGGTTGCTATTATAGCGCCGGAAGTTCTCGTTTTGGAATTGTTGCGGGACATACATACGCTTGGACATTGGCCGATGTGCTGGCCATATTCAAGCCATTCGCGTTCGAAATGCAATAAACAATCGATTGGACTACGTGCACTACTAGCAGAGCAAAGAAATTTTAGTGCGAAGCGCGCGCACTTCACGGAGCACTTCGCACTTAAATGACGACTTAAATAGTTGAGTTGCGCAGAAAATTTCTCTAAGAATATGCAGACGTTTTTCTATATATGGTTTATGTGCTTCATCAGGAAATCAAGACATCAAAAGACTTTCGCATCATATTAATTTCAGATAATAACTTAAGAAATTTTCGAAAATTAATCTAATCCCACGAATTATTGTCACAATAACTTAATAAATCAAAACTTTTGCATGAAATAAAAATATTTAACGATATTCAGCCTTTTACCTTCATAAAAATTTAAATATTCTTTCATTCTACAACTAATCTTATGGAAAATTTTTATTATTTAGATAAAAAGTTCAATAATCTTATTATTCTAGTGAATGATACGAATGAACGAACGGTTTTCTTATCAAAAAAAATACATAAAGTCCAATAGATAGCAATATGGACATAGAATCTGTTTACCTTTAACGGTATAAACCAAACTATTTTTGTCAAGATAACAACAATAGTCATAAATGCATGTACGATAAGATTTCTATTGTGAAACACCTTCACACGAACGGCGTAAAAATCACGAAGATAAATAGATAGTTAACTTGCATTAACAAGCATCAGCGAGAGAGGCGATAAGATTTTATTGCCCATCTAATTGTTTGCTTATCCTGTACGCATACAACTATGCAGCGCGAATAAGAATTTTCATCGTAAAAATCACCGAAATGGGCGCAGTTAGTCGCGCGCACACGTCCTGCAAGTACACTTTAATCGTTTTACTAACGCTTTTAATCGCCGCGGCCAGTTGGCGGCATGCTTAAGAAATCGGCCATCGAATGCCACAAACGCGCCGCAAACTGCTCGGTTCACCAACATTCATGTAAATTCCACGCACGGACCGGACAAGAAATTGTATAATTTCACATGAAATACTTCAGCGTTTTCTCGCTGAAGAAAGTTGTCACGTACTTAAAACCTCGATAATTCAATAACGCACACAACGCGCGCTCGCGCAGAGATAACTGCACTTCTCATAATAGTCAAATGCATTTTATTGAGTATTAAGACGACGATAAAATTAGTCTAGACAGTGGCTTTCACAACTCTTGAAGTTTACCGCTCGAAGGGGTGGCAGCGCAACGCGCGAGCGTTTAGTTCCGTAAAAACTTATAAAACTCAATTCTCCGTCGACGCGCGTCGCGATGCATCACAATGCAGTGGTGTATGCGATGGATGCGTAAGCTTAGCATGCGTCTGAAAGTTGTAACAAAGTCGATGAACTCTAAATCCGGTCTCGGGATCTGGAAGCGCTTCCTACTATATTGCATACATCAAATGGCAACTTGGTAGCAAACAAATAAATTTACGCACAAGCCCAACTAGTTAGAACAATCATTCAACCATGCTTAAGACAATACGCAAGTTTACATTGCATGTATGCGTTGGGCATTCATTCATTAAATGCAATTGCATCAATTACTCCAATCAGATCCAATCATTCGAATTATTTATTTCAGTTGCATTCGTAAGTGAATTATGTCCCATAAATATTATTCTTATTGCACTACCGTCAATCATAATTATGTGTAATATTAACCATTAAGTAATATTTTAATTCAATTCCTTTTATGTCAACATCAGTTAGGGCAAACTTAACTTCATTGAATGAACTGATATTTAAAAATTAAAAGATATTTAAGTCCTTTTATGTTACTTCATATGAACGAATCGAACATATTTTAAGTGAGTTTCAACTTTAGTAATGTGTATTTTAAGTCAACTACAACTTAACTATGAAAAACTAAAAGTCAATTACATACTTAATTCATTATTTCTTATTAGCTATTAAGAAATATTCGAAATGAATTAGAAACATCAGTTAAAATAAACATACTTAAGTTCATCTAATGAATTAAAATTTCAAAATTGAAAGATACTTAAGTTCTAACATATTATTTCATATTAACCAATCAAAACTATTTTAAACCAATTTCAACTTTAGTCAAAAGTATTTTAAGTCAGGTAAAAGTTAAGTCATATAAACTAAAAATCATATGACTTAATTCATTATTTCGTATTTACTATTAAGAAATATTCGTAATGAATTAGAAACATCCGCAGAATCAAACTTAAGTTCCTTTAATGAACTCAAATTTTAAAGTTGAAATATACTTAAGTCCTAACGTATTATTTTGTATGAACGAATCAAAATTATTTAAGTCAATTTCAACTTTAGTAAAAAAAATATCAACTACAACTTGAGTAAGAAAAACTAAAAATAAACTACTTAATGCATTATTTCATATTAACTATTAAGAAATATTCAAAATGAATTTTTGTTTTTTATTTGAGCTCAAAGAAACCTAAGATCAAGTAATGAATTATTTCGCATTAATTCTGTAATATAATATTGAATTAACAAGGTGAAAAACAAGTATAAATAAATATTAATGAGCCTTATTTCGTATACAGATACAAGAAACCCGTCAAGAACCTGGCAGTGTATCATAATAAAAATAAATTAATTATGAAAATTTGAATTTTCTTTCGATTCAACTTTTTTACTGTAATAATAAGGTTTAACCTACTTTGCGCCTTAATTTACGACGAATATAATAGAATTGGTTATTTCAAATGTTCAACATAATTTGGTAAATTCGTTATTAAATCAGTTTCACGCATAATTAATAATTTTTACCGAATAATTAATGCACGTTAGCCGCCTCGAATGTGAAATGCACAACAACAGCTTGTTTAATAACCAGAAACAAGATTAAACCCGAAGCTCTTAGCAGCAAATCGAACTTTTATCGAAACGAAATTAATAATTCCTTTCCACTTCAATTCCTAATTAAAATGCTGGACAAACGAGCAGCCTCTTTCGAGTCGCACTGCGGCTGTCATTTTAGCTTCTCGGTGCGATGAGATTAGATTTTTTATTCTCGTTTTGAAAGATACAGTAGTTCTTCTTCCTTGCTGCATTCAATGCATGCATGTGAAGAGAAGAGCAAAGTAAACTTTCGTGCAATGTGATTGATGATCGTTTTTAAAATAAACAAATTCAAGCCTACTGTGTGAGGTCCACGCTGTCGTTCTATGCGTATTATCTGAAGTGCGCTTCCTTTTCACTGTCTTGTTAAAACGTACAGCAAACACCAATTTCAGTGACTCTTCCAATTCATCTATCAATCGAATCTATTAACCAACTCTGCTAACAACAACCGCCAGCTTTACACGACATATGTTCAAATCATATAAAGTTTGTTATTCATTAATCCCTCGATTCTTGTTTAAAAATCATATTTTTCTGTCGATGTACAAGATTTTATGTAACAAATCTAAGATTAACCAAACGATTCGTGATTTTTACTCAAGATTTTAACGAGATAAATAATACGACCGTTTATGAGTAACCTTTTAGCAACATTTTATGTTAAGTAATATATTTGACCAACTCATCTCGATTCGTAAAAAAACCTACTTAAGTAAATTGCTTACATACTTTCCATATTCATTCAGCTAGAAGCACTTTAAACGTTAAACGAATTAAAAGTAAGGAAATATAATATTCATTACTCAATTCCAGAGAGCTCCTTTTCTTTTTAAAATATGACTCTGTCACGATTTCGTCTGTTATTAATTAATTTTGATTAATGAATCAATTAATCAAGGTTTATGATGTAATCTAATCCACGATCTATTCACCTCTCTTGTTTGCAGACGTCAACTCACTGTATTTCTCCGTATTGGCTGCTCGCTGTGAATTTAGTCAAAACAGATTTTCTTTGTTGATGATTGAATTGTATTTCTAACAATGAATAACCCAACCGCACAGCAGACGTACACGAGTTGTATGTTTTTGCGTTGATAACAAGAAAACAATTCTATCAGCGCAACTAACGGATGACGTCGAATGGAACTTCCGCGCCGTAGATTTGGAATGCATTTCATGCACGTACTCGCACTGTGCGCGTAAAGTACACTGCTTAATTCATCGGACTAATTGCTGCTTGAGTGTCAATTGTATGCAAATTCAAAAGAGCGCCAGGCAGCGAAAGGAAGCGATAAAGAAGCCAAGAACGCAGCACGATAAGCAGAAAAAGAGTTTCACGTAAAGATTGAATTGTTTAACTGTTATTGTCATACGAAGGGAGAGATCTAGTCGTGTCGCTGGTGAATAATATCAACTAATGGCTTTTTCAACGCTTCATTTACATATAAAACACTCCTAATTGCACGCATCAACAAATGAAGCGTATGAATAATAAGGCGACGCGCAAAGGCGCGTGACGATCAACAATCGCACTACTGTTCTTCATTGTCATTGTTGAATGACAATAAATATGCAAGAAATTGCTTCTCAGCGGTGTCCCGTAAGTGTTAGAAGTTGAGATCAAGTCGTCAGTCAGTTGCACGAATAAAAAGACTTATTAGTTGCCAGCGAACTTAACCAAGTTCATAGTCACACTCGGCCTCAAACATGCTGAGAAGCTCACTTAATAATTGCCGTATTGTTTCATCGGATTCTCTGTTTATATATTATACTTATTGTAAATACAATGCGTGCACTTGAATAAAATTATTTCTATTTTCCCATAACGTAATGCAACTTGGAAAAAGCGCTAACGATCCTGCAAGTATCCACGTATAAAAAGAGAAAAGCATTTTCTTGTTAATGCTCCTCGACGTTGATCGTCATCATTAACATATGCAATTAACAATCAAGTACAAAATGAATTAATTACGTATTGAAATGCGTTCACGTTCTTCGACTTAAAGAAGTTGAAGGCCACTGAAATCCAATAAGACAAAATCATTCGAAATTATTTATCGGTGATCAGTAGTAATGCAATTAAGCAATATAATGAAATATTTTTCAAATGAAAATTTATTTTCCACGTGAATTTCTCAGTGCTTTGAATAAATAATAATGTAATCAACTTTCTAATTATATAAACTCGTGTATTTCATGATGATATCTTACATTTTCCACGAAGAAATACTATGCTATAATTTGATCTACCATGTTGTTGCTAGTCGCTACAGCACCGACGACTCATAACTAATGATTTTAGATAAGAAAGAACATGATTTTTAAAATGCTACCGAGTTATTCAATAAAAATCCAACCAATTTCTCCGCGAGACCTATTAAAATGTCATTGAAAGTTTTGAAACAATAATAACTTCCTCGACAAATTAAAGTTATTTAATAAATGCGTTTCTTCAATTTTCTCGCATTGTATAACGCGTGCAATTCAGTGTATTAACTCTTCAAGCTATTTTATGTGCGTTTAAAAGGCTTCGTATGCTTCTTTTCTTTTTATTATATAAGAATAATTAAGCTATTTATATTCAAAATACTTCTCTCATCGAGAATGAATAATAAACCTTTTCGCAATCCGCGAGCAAAACAAAACGAAACAAGGCATCATGCGAATTAAGCTTAAATGCAATTAAGACGAGTGGCGCGTGTGTTCGCTTAAAATGTAATAGTTTTTACTTTTACAGCGCGTTACGAAGGAAGCACGACTATAATAACATAATAGTATTTTTGGGCGTCACCAATTAGTGAGTAATGTAATTTCACTCTACACGATTCCCATTCCATTTGTGCTAATACTCGATACACATCTCGTTTCTGTATTGTTCGAAAATGCAAGCATACAAAAAGCATTCAGACATTTAATATCTATCTGAGGCGAAATCATAAAATGCGCCGGCGCAAACGGCGACGAACAAAACAAAAGAATTGCTTAATTACTGCTTCATACCATGGACAAATTATAAACGAGCATGCGCAATGCATTGCAATGCAAAAATTAAGCGTACCGAATTGACAGAGTTTAAGTTAATTTTTCTTTGCGGTGTCGACATCCACCGCACCGCGCCCGCCGACAATTACAACTCATTTCCCTTTTCGCAAAGCCATAATCTACAATGATAAAGCCGCGCGTAGTGTGTGCGTTCGATGGAATTTTTCAATTACGACCGACGCAAAAGAAGCCGAAGAATCAGAGATGATGAAGAGAAAAAAACTTCAAGAAATCATTTGCACATTTATTAAATATCGCGTTACAAAAGCGCGCGCACCGCGTGGGATTTTATTAAATAGCTCTTTAGATCTTATGCTGTATGCTGCAATCGCATTCAATCAATAAATATCGATGGCTCACAATCCGAATTGATTTTTGGTTCAAGGTTTACTCATACGCACATACCATGCATTATTGTTCAAAACTAAAGTTTAAAAGTTTAGTGCATCACAACAATGGTAACGTAATCGTTTATTACATTTTAAACTATTACCTGGAGCTGTCTTCGGAATTAATTAGCAAGACGTTTTATAACGTGCAGCAACTTTCAGTTCAAGGCTTCCTCGTTTAGAAAGACAAAAGATGCCTTTTTCTCATGAGCATGAACGTGATTTTTATAGCAATTCATAATCATTTTTCGTTGAACAATTGCCATAACTATAGAGCGAACGGTGCTTCCTCGCACAATTGTAATCACACCTACTTGCTACTCCTTCGGTTTCATTATTTATATACGCGCCGCTCTCACAGGCTCATCTTGCTCATTATTCTCCTCATAATGCCAAACAAACGCCAGGAAAAAGAAAACTCCAACGACCAGCTGACAAACGAAAGAACGAAACAACAAAGTTTGTACGAGACTGTGGGAAGCATCAACATGCTTTAATGATGTTAATCCGTAATGAATATTAATTGGCTCGTTTCACACCACATGCGCAGGCAAAGACAAATAAGCATTCGAGAAAAACCACTTGCATATTTTAATTCGACGCGATTAACTCACGGCTGCAATGCATTGAAGGATTAATTAATCGATGGAGATTTTCTTTCACAAATAATAAGTTTTTAATCCTTTTGGCAATGACACATGCTCAACATGTCAATAGCTTATTAGTGAGGTTAATGTACTTTTTAATTAATTTCTATGCCGGTGTATATTTTTTAATTATTAACCGTATAACAAATGTATGATGATACCATATAAAATAATTATAAATAATAATTTATTGAGTGATAATTAGCTTCATAAAGAGTATCTTCAATTATTAATTGAAATTTAACTAATTAGTTAATCCTTAACTCCGTTAATCCTTTTAGTCGTGTCAGATTATCACAATGTCAATTGCCTGATTAGGCAGATTAATGGGATGAAAAATTAATTGCGCTACTTGTATATGTGCAATGTATATTGATGTGATGTACTTACACACAATTTTCATATTTAGAAATATGCATATTCTATTTCAATCAGGTCATTAATTTCACTTGAAAATTGAACAAACATCAGCAAATTTAAGATTAATTATCAAAAGATTGCAAAAAATCCAAAAAAAATAACAATCCAAGGGGGTCTAAAGCTCAATAAATAAATAATTCTATTCATAATTTGCGTATAAAATCAGTGAAAGTTGCGAGTAGCAAAAAACTTTGATTTAAATTTATATTGATTGTACTACGTTATGTTGCTACAATATTTATTTAAAAAAATTGTAACTTAATTTACTGCGCCTAATCATATGAATCTGTTATTCTTTTATATTATTGATAGTTTAAAAATATGCAAGAGAACATTATAATACAATTAAAAATAATAATTGATTGAGGATTGAGGTATTCAAATAAAATACCTTGAAATATAAACTGACTCACAGGATATTTAACAAATTACTTGTTAATCCTTTCAGTCATGTCACATCCTTGTCAACAACTGATTAGGAAGGTTAATGTGCTTGTACGTTATTTGTTCTACCTGCATAACTACAAGTTCTTTAATTACCCACTGATGAACTGAATTAATTTTCTTCGAAAAACTACGAAAAACCTCTAATGAAATTTGACAAATTCCAATTGCTCAATAAAAATTTATACGAACGCTTTAAATCAACATGTATAAAGTTTAATTACTAATCCAGTGATAAATGTGCTTTCACAATCAACACGTTTAATGGGAAAACAAATTTTATGATCACACATGACCGCTATCGATAGATACAAAATGGAAGATTTTATAATTAATTAGCTAATTACAGTCGACGCCAGCGGCGCAAAGTACTAATTAAGACACAAGTTATATCACACTCGACTGAAAGTATTAAAAGTGCGTCATAAATCCATAAAATATTACAGCAAACAGAACGTACACACCGGATCATGTGCGCGAGTGCAGAGATAATTGAATAAATTCAATAAATATGTAATCAATAACAAGTTAATAACCACATTAAATGACCATGTGTGCCTTATTTAGTGTACGTAATTTAATTCGTTGATATTTCAACGTTCCCGTTCGTATTTTGCATAATCTATTGGCAAATACTTGCGCATATACTTTTGCGCCTCCGCACTGCATAAAAAATCGCTCGCTATTTAACGAAGGCGCTTGTAAACAATAATTTAATTACGCACATTGCTTTTGTTTGTTCAACCAACAAACTTCATACGGAATCGAAGCGTTGAAACAAAATAGTCATACGCATGGCGCGCTTTGATCGTCTTAAATTACTGGTGCGCAAACACACAAAGAGACAATTAGCATTTTTACGCAGCCGCCACCATCATCATAGTTCATAGTGCGCATACGTTTATGATTAAACAATGGATGAGTTCACGTTTCAAGGTGACACTTGATATTTATGTAAAATAAAGTTCTATTTGCTAAATTATCTAAACAAATTGCGATTATAATGTCATTATATGCCGGCCGTAAAAAATAAAAAGATTTACGAGCGCTACCTTCCCGGTTCATTAACGTGACAACTTTAGAAATTCTAAAGACTTTTGAATGCCGTGGCGACTATGAAACTTAAATTATTACATCTGTGGCAAATGAGCAAAATGAAATTTAATTATAAATAGCATTGAGTCGGAAATTAGATAAATTTCCAGCGCTTTTACTGAGATTAATTAATAAATCAATTATTAATACGTGTAATTAAATTTACTTTTGTTAAATAATATCACGTCGGCAATAAACCTACTTGCAATTTATTACTTCTTGCTGGCTTGCTGAGAAAAACAAAAGAGAAAAACTTAGTCTTCGTTGGCAAGATGCATTTTTTCGATCACGATGAGCTGATACGCGCATTGTGCACAAAGATGACAAAGAAAAAGAATAACTATAAGAAGTTCGTTACTTTACAGCGTTCTTCGTTTTCTTCTTGGAAGCAGCTACAGATTAGATGCATATGTGTACACATTGTCTATATTTATGCATGGTGTACTGCAATTTTTTTCCGAATACAGTAGATTTCAGTTTGAACAACGTTATCTGGAATGTCAAAAAGTCCTTATAACTGACTACATATTTTAATTGTTTTTATCTATCTACTACATAATTTAATTGTTTTTATCTATCTTTTAATATAACTAATTCATAGATTTTGAAAAATTCTGAGGAGATAAGAAATCTTTATGATTTTAATTCAATTTTTATTTTGTTTAAACCTACTTAATATACGCTTGGCTATGATTAAAAAATTTGGCGTTAAATCTAAAATATGTCGTAGACAAGATAGTCGAAATATATCGAAGGCGTTATACCCGAAAGAAGTCGATGAGGTTATATCCGAAAGATTTCGTAGGCCTTATACGCGAAAGAAATCAATAGCGTTATGTCTAAAAGATGCTATAGGCAAAAGATGTTGAACACGTTATAGCCGAAAATAAATGTTATATCCGAAAGAATTTACCGCAATTATAGCTGAAAGATGTAGATGGTATAGCCGAAAGAAGTTATAGGCGTCACATCCAAAAAATGTCGATAATATTCGAATAATGGTGTAGATATCAAACCCAAAAGAAATGAATGTCGTTATACGCGAAAGAAGTCATAACAAATATTCAAAATTACCAGATTTGTTAATAAAATGTATACAATCTGAACCAATTCGTTGCTTTTAACCTAAAAATTTGTTGAAAACGAAATCCACTGTATATTCCTATGCTTATCTACCTCAAAGTTGCGCTTTGTTTGCAAGCCAAGGAAATAACAATTGAAAGATTTTGATCTCGCACTGGCCGCTCTTCCTCGGCATGGTAATGAATTCTATTTTTATATTCAATTCGCTCAATTAAAAATCGCACGCGAATAACAACATTTAAATATGCAACAGTGCGCAGCAATAAATTACTATTCTGCAAAAAGTGAAATTCTCGCTGGAATCTCCTGAGCATTTACGGGCAAAGTTGTGTGTTGGTGGATGATGTTTCAAGGCTTTTATCTAAATTCGTAACATGTGTAAATGCTATATGCGTTACACAATTCAATTTATAACTTCAAAAATGCGTTTTTTGTGCACAAAACACGTAAATTAACGCCTCCTCCGTGTCGTCAATTAATCTCGCTGTAAACGCTTCTAATTACCGGGCGTCGAAGAGTGTTAACATTTCAACTAGCAAAGTGACAAAATCAATTAAGTTATTTATAGCGGGACGAGGAGACTACGACGACAACAGCGAATTTCTGCAAACGGAAAGCGATTTTTACGTCGATGTCAAGGCTGATTTTAGCTGAAACAAACAGCAGTTTGTTACTCAGGTGTAAGCGCACGCACGCTGACAAAGTGGACTTAAGTGCGAGAGGCAGCGCCACGGCAAAAGTCAACTAGGTGCTTGAAGAGCGCGCCATTTAAGGAAGCGCGCGACCGCCTGTCAGCCGCTTCGATTTTTAATTCATACTCATAATAATAATCATGTATCAACTTTTGTATGGTATGATAATGATATGTAAGTGTAGCGAACGCGCGCGCACTCCTGGTGGAAGGTTGAATGTCGTGTTTCTTGTGTCACTAATAATTATTGCAATACCAACGTTTATATCTCGTTGTATCTTTTGCATAAATAATTAAATCATTGAATTAATAAACAAATAATACAGTAGATTACATTTATATCAACTCTTGTTACAACTAAATGGTAACCTAAAAATACCATTCAGTCGAATGCGACCGAAGACGACCGAAGTTCCAACCGAGTGTCGTTATAGCCGAAGTTTGCTATATTTCACTTGCAAATTTTTGAAATTCGTATTCAAATTTTAAGTGGTATAACTTGATATCAGCTGAGTATTTTCCGCAATTTAGGCGAAATTATGGCGCCAAACGCGAAGGCCAAACAAGGCCATTAAGTATTCAATTAAGGCAAAACTTTAAACCCGTCATAAAATCGGTATAAACAAATCCTTAAAAATATTTAATTTCATATTATAATAGCAAAATTGCCGAGTCATGTGCGTAATTGATTCGACTTCCGGCTTGTCTGTAAATTATTCAAAGAAATCTCCCATTGATTGGAATGGATAAAAGTGCAATTTGAAGCAGCACATCGATTTCAAAGATAGCCAGTGCACCATATTTGGCATGAATTTCTGCATTTACATTTGCATTTTGTTTTCCGTTTTCGTTCGCGGTTTGCTTGCGCCAAAGAAAGATGCGACCTTCGTCGCCGCACACAATCGCAGCGAGCAGCGTAATTTTATACAGCCGCATAGTGCTCGCGTTTTCGCTCAATTACGCGCTCGTGCGTTGTTGAAACTCGCCATGTGTATTTGTTATTATTCATACGCGCACTACGGTTCTTCTACTACATATGGGGAGCTACAACGCGAAAGGACATTACGACGACTACGACAACGCGGAGACCTCGTCCTCATGTCATCAAAGCAATTGATATATGTACATGCTGAAAGAGCGAACTTAAACATGCAATAAATGCAACAACACGACCAAGAGCGTTGTCGCTCAGTCAATGCAAAGGAAATGAATAAACGCGCCATGCACGCATTTATGGTATGCGCACATATGACTGACTTGGTAGACGACAAAGTGCGTTCAATAGTTTTCCCATACTCAATTATTATTGTTGAATAAATTTAGAAAGAGCATAACCTGTGGTTGGTTAAGTCAGCCATTTTTCGACATCCGGGTTCCCAATCTTCGGGTTTAGGGTGCCAATGATCGTGAATGATCGGCCATATCCTTATGTACATGTATAATATGGCATATTTTCGCGTAAGAAAACGTTGTATCCGTTAGGCGGGAAAATTTAAAATCGCTAACCTAGACACAACATGTGTTTCTGTGACGGAACTAACGCGATTAGTTCATGTGCAATTATGGTCATCATAAATTATGATAGTCGCATTCGAATGGCGGGCAACTCCGTAGCCAAGGCAATGTCCATTCAAGGTATGATATATTCACTGCTTTTACGCGAAAACTTCTCAATTAACATTACGGTAATTATAAATACAGCTAATTAATCAAATTAATGCAGGCAGTGCAGTAATGATAATGCTTATTAAGTCGTGTTTAATTAACGTGCACATAACCGAACAAAACTACAAAAACGTCCAATGAGTATTTGCATAAATAATTAAGAAACTTTTTAAGTGACATAAATATGCAGCGACTGCCTTAAACAAATTCCAGCCAATAGTTAATTACTAAAACATTGCGCTGGATGTAGCTTTTAATAATGCTTATTACATAGCGAACAACAACATTTGTTGGAACTTTCTTAACTTTGAAACTGTAATAATAGCTGTCTAGCAAATAATAGATAATTAAATTTACTTTAGAAATAACCTCAAGATGATTAATGTTAATTATAGAAATTTCCACGTTGTCCTTGAGAATATCTTAATCCGTTCGGATGATGACTGGTGAAGTTAAAAATTTAGACGTCGGAAATCAGTCGGAAAACATGCTTATTAAGGCGAGACATGCGCGATTGTGTTAATTATTAACTCATTAATAATCTGGCCGATTAGCGAAATTAAAATATGGTTTCTTAAGTGACCAGATAGACAATTGACAATGGAATATGAATAACGTGTGACTGCAATTAATTAAAGTAGTAAACTATTCAATGACGTTGCCAGTCCAAAGTTTCTAATTATCTAGTTACTAAGAAAGTCATAATAATAGTGCAAAATTTTTCTGTAATTTCTATTACTCATCTCACTTGAAACGCTTATTATAAAATTCATAAAATCTTATCACCTTTGTCATATTATTGCATGATGCATGGGATTATTATGTGTTTCATAATTCAACTCTAATCACCGGCCCGGATCTTAATATCGACTTGAAATAACAATTAAAACTGATAATGCGTGACAGTTTAATGTCAGTCTCAATTATCCTAGTGATAGATTTCTGTCTTTCTCTCTATATCGTGATGCATTACAGTGCGTAATGATAATTGCCACACGCCTTGAGACGGCTGCTGAGAAAGACTAATGCTACTCTCTTAGCCTTTTGCACCAGATTCTTGGTACGTACGTGCACTATCAAGCATTACGCGCGAGTGATGTTGAAGAATGGTGCACTCGGTGAGTGGCAGATGAGTAACGACGAGTACGCAACATTACGACGAAATAAAAACCTAAAACACTTCGTCTTTACGTAGAATAGATGACGAGAACGCCTCCTGAGATCAATCAATTCCTCAAGCAGGAACACCCACCATACAGTGGTTCACCATACAGTGGAACCAAAAGTGTACATATACCAAGAATTCGTATTTTTATCATAGAACCAAAGAATTTGTCAATAGATTTTCTATAATGAATTCATCGAATATGACAATTTGTTTAGCCATAAATTTAACTTTTAAACAATTACTTTAATAATAGCAAATGTTTAATACAATGCAATGCGGCCAAATAATACTAATTATCCATTATTAATTGTTAATTATTAATTAAAATTAATCACTTTCTCTAGACAGCCCCTTACTGCACAAATATTTTCATATCTAATAATAATTCTAACTTTGACCATCTTTGTAAATTTATATCCAGTTTCCTCACCAAAATTGTATATTTATAATAACATTTTAAATTTGGTACGACTGTGAAACGTGTAGGCTGCTGTAATCGCTTCAATATTACCCAAGCTTCGTTCTTCAATCGTGTGCGTTATTAGTTGTTTTCGATGTCTCATCAAACGAGAAGCAAACGACCTTGCCGTACACAATTATCTAATGCATAAACAAATACAAACAATACGCGTATACAATAGTAATAAATAATTACACAACCTATCACCTGCACTATGTCATACGAGCAGCCTCTGTCTAATGATTATTTCCTATATTATGCAATAATTATAAAAATGCTCGTACATTTCATAATTTTTCGAAATTTCAACCTAGCGGAAAAATGATGTTGTGTACAATTAACTGAAATCCTGTATAGCGCATACCGCAAATTAGCATTTGAAAGAATAAGGCACAATGTCAACATGTATGTGCAACTCCGTTTTCAAGCTTCGATGAACGAATGTGCAATGCCGCTGCTGCTGCTCGATTATGAGTCTGCGATGATGTAAATTCAAATTCAAGCGTAAAAACGCGCGCGCACAGAAAAAAACTCGTCACAATGTAACGCATTCACTTTTACTAGAAGAACTGAGCTGCTCGCTGTTACCAAATATTTTATGGTTAAATTATATCCCATTGTGTCTAGCGGACTTAATGTTCTTGCTAAATTGTGTTTGTCTTATTCGTGCATTGAAATAAAAGAAACATTTCTATTCTTCTCTATAAAAAATCATTAAATGTTTTATTACGTTTGACTCTTGTACCTCAATCGTAATAAAAAATAATAAATGTCGTAATGTTTTTGATCCTGATTAATTATTTCCTGTTAATTCTAATTCATTGCGTGATAGTATGATCAATGCCATTATAGCCCAGAATAATTGATTGCATAATTGATAAATTCTCCGATTGTCTTCCGGAATCCAACTCACGAATTTATTGAACTTTAATTTTCAACAGGCGATAAGTTGTGATGTTGAGTGCATGCAAGTAATCGGGTAAAGCGGAAGACAAGGACGTTGCGCGATTCAATGAAGGCAAAGCCCATGGACGAAAAGATTGGCGCACCAAAGACGGCGAACGAACGCAATGAGTCATACGCGTTGATCTTGCTTAGTTTCATCGTCCGTCGACCCGCACATGCCAACGACTAAATAATAATTTTGCGCATACTTTTCACTACGCATCTTTTCGCAATTGCGATGACATTCAAACGGGAAACGTCGAATCATTTCTGCTCCTTTGACTGGGAGTTACGAAGACTTGAGCTTCATAGGTATTTACACTACGTTTTCATTCATGAAGCGCACACGTTGGATATTTTTAGTTCTTTTGATCTCTTGTACAACTCGCTCTCTGCCTCGAGGGGCATATTTAGACAATTTGTAAACGGTGTCTTGGTCTTAAAACAATTTGCTCTACTATTCGAAAATGCATTCAATTAGTGCTAACAACCCCTTAAAAGCGTCATTACGTGCATGTTACCATGCGCTATTTATACGCACCCGGATTATTTTACACGTAGGGCTCAAGAATCGAGCAATAAAAACCTAAATATAACATTTTTCCAGCCGCAGAGTGCATGCGTGCAGCAGGGAAAAAGTCATCGCTTAGGCAAACAAATCTCATGCGCGTCGCGACGTTCCAACGACGACATCAACGTTGTTGGTCTCGAGGAATGGATGTTCTTGGTCTGCTGCACTGCATGTGCGCACACTTGCTATATATAGCTCATCGTACTTTGTATATGCATTAACTTTTAACTTTGACTTTGAAATACTTTCATTAGGTTTGTCTTGCGTGTTTATGCTTGTTGGGCACATGCTATGTAAACACGGTGGCGACGTTGGCTAATTCCGGAAAAGCTGGAATTTCGTATTTTTATTGTTATTTCACCTAGCAAGGCGGAAGTTTAAAATCATCAAATATTTAATTAACTAATTAAATTGAAATCTGATTTATCAATATACCGTATGTCCCGCATCAACAGACACATCTCAATTAATATTTTAAAGTAATTTTCAATCTTGTGTTCTAAACAAAGAATATGAATAAATTAAGTAATTCCTTAATGCCTTAAAGTTGGATGTTTGGATAAGACCCACACTAAATTTATGTCCATTTATTAGGTTCAAACTCGCGTCTAATGATACGAGATATACGTTAGTTATCAAGTGATTAATGTGATAAGGCAATTCATTGTTTTAATTCAAAAATTGTGAGTTTTCTAAACCATGTGTGATTGTGAACCAGGGTATACGTGAACGGTGACATGCAGTCTCATCAATCTGGTCCAGCAAGTGATGTCGCTGGTTTATTGATGTCGACGCGTGGTAATTACGCCACTTAGCGATAATTATCATTATAGTACGACGTACACGCGACTTGACGCAACTGCGTACTAACGTTATAAACAATTAATGCCATTAATGTTGGCACATGCGCAATTTTCAGTGGCTAAATAATACATAACCCCCAAATACACAGCAACATAGGACATGAACTGAATCAACTTACCACGCAAAGTGCAACCCCAGTTTCCAACTGCTCCATGAAATTGTCCACGGTGATACTGAGGTTAGGATATAGCATTTGTAACCATTCCGCGAGATCCTCCTTCATAGCGTAGAGGTACTCCTCGCTGGACTTGAATGGCCGAAAGGGCCTAGACTCGAGCAAAACCCCAGACATTTTGCTAGTGTGAATAAATACGGACGTTTTTCTATGCGGAAAATTGTTCAAATGTATTCATAGATAAACTTATTTAAGTTGAACCATCATTATTTCTGTAACAATCGGAGAAACCCCATGGTAAATTACTTGAATTTAATTACTATTTGCAACAGTTAATATATATGAAATATCAAATATAAATATTTGAATAATGCGATAATAGTTTGCCGTTGACGATTATAAGTGAGTTCATTGTAAATGTACCTTCTTATCATGTGGTTGACATCCCACCAGTGTTTAGTTTATTTATAACATTTGGCGAGTAACTGGAAATATTTGTCATTTGCATAGCGGAACACCAGGAAAAATAATAATTTCTGTTAGGTTTCCTGCATATTTAACGCGGGATGATGACTAACCGAGTATGAATGCATTTATTGATATCTTCGGTCGATAAAAGTGGTAAACGCAGAAATTGCAATGATAAATACGTCTATAATTAATGTGCATGAGTAAGGTAAAGTAGCTCTAACTACGCGTGACTTTAATTGATTATCAATAATTGATCAGTTTATATTCGCATTATTGGTATGCAGCGACAAATGGTAAATCCAACAATTTGCATTCGGTGAGTAATTTGCGTGCAAATTGTTTATTTACATTAGCAATATTTTTACGGCGGTAATAACATCACTAATAACAAATATGCATAATGGAATTATTCAATACGGGCCAATGGTGGACATGGCTGTTTAAAAAACCTTAATGGTTTTGTTTACGTGGGATTTGCAACAAATGTCAATAATGTGCAGAAAGTTACTAATGCGTTAAATTCGAGTCCTTCAGAATAATGGACGCTCATCATATAAATATTTAAAAATCACTTTAAAATACATTTGTTTCTTGAAGCAACCCTTTATGCCAACTTTAAATAATTTAACATTTCAAAATAAATAATTCACCGTAAGTTTAATTTACGTTAGTTGACTTACCCCAAAAATTATTTTAAAAATTAAATAACACAACCCTTGTTTCCATAAACCACCAAATATTTACGTGTTTAAAAAAACAGTTCGTTTTCGCTTTTAAATCGTATGCGCTGCATGTGAAGACAACACAAATCGTCGAGTTAAACGATTGTTGAAATTGAGCGCACTTCGTATTGTTCGTTGTTTGTTATTGTTCGAATGCATTCACCACGAGGCGATGCGACGCGCTTCAGAGTTGAGCCGAGACACACACACCAAACGGCAAAGCGAGACTGAACAAGACTTAAATGCGTTGCGCGTGTTAAACCACAACAGTAATGACTTATCTACTACTACTAGTAGTAGGAGCGAGCAGATCCGATGCGAACCGCGAGCCTACCGAATGCCCGTGTGCGATTCCAGACAAACTGTTTTATACGCTCGACCAAGAAGTGCAGTCAGTGGAGGGCATACCCCATTATGCATTTGATCTATGAAGCAAATATAAATTGCAAATGCGCAGAATACAAAATTTAATAATTGATAAGATTTCTGACATTATTATTAGTACAAATTTGACTATCTTTCATTCGATAATAATTCTTATCATCATCAATAAGACGATATAGGCGGATGACGTAGGTCGGTACAAAAAAACTATATAAAACAATATTTTATTGTTATCTGATAATAGAATATCTAACAAGGTCTAACAATATTTATTTTTCATATATTTATGAACATAGTTCACCCAAAACTTGTTTATAACTTAGAAATCCATTAGGCGCATTTTGAATTTTCCAACTACGAGAATAAATTTGTGCCCGTTATAAACCTTCTAAATGATTCCCATTATTTTTGACACCATGGTGAGAAATCACCCCATTGTTAAGCATAGTGTCGGCCGTTATACACGGAGAATAGTCATTTATAATAGTAAAAGCGTAAAAATAATCTAAGGGTCTTCTTGATCGCATTAAAATCCACGGGGTTCATAATCGTCTCTTACCTTTTCAGGTAAATTTAAAGGCGGAGGGTTATTCCAGGTAATCTTTAATTTTACGGGCTGAAATTGCCTGATATTCCATTTAAGGAGAAGTGTTAAAAATGCTAATGAAATAAATTAACGATGCCACGAAACTCATAAAAATAGAATATAATAAATGGCTTAAACTTTATTTAATCCCCAGTTTAATTGGATCAAAAGCATCGTAAAAACTAAGTCAAGCGCTTGAATTTCGCTACAAACAAAACTCATTTGAGTGTTTTCCAATAAAGTGTAGTTTTTCACGGAAAAAAGCACGTACACTATCGATTGACCTGACCCGAATGAAAAGTTAATGCTATCAGCTGATTTATCACGTTTTACTTTGCAGGCATGCCAAGCACTTAATCAGCTAATTTCCTCCCTCGCGCCCCTATGAAAATGTCCAATTTCCCAGGAAAACTCTTTAATGATCCTAACCTGAGTCAATACGAGCACTCGTATGAGTCACACCTATTTATACGTCTGTTCTCATTTTTTTTGCATGAAAAACACTTTCAGCATTTCGCTCAAATTAGTCATATCGAAAAGCGCGATTAAATTCGCTGTGGGATTTTGTCATAGTGTAAATTAAGCCGTGGCAAACTTAACGCAAATAGAAAATTGTGAATAGGCGCACTTACGTAGCCGCTAACAACAGCTGACGAATGGGAAATCCATCAGAGATCTGCAGACTGAAGTCTCTCTTCGTTTGCGTTCAGTCTTCGTGCAGGAAACGCGAACGGACCGTATCGATCAGACCTAGCATCAGGTTCTTAACGTGACGAATGAAACACTCGTATTTTATCACAATGAGATGAGAAACTGGGACAAACGTTTCGGACGTCGATTGTCAACGATATGCAATGAGGGGTGGCGTAATAATTTTGAGCAATTTTTGTACACTTACTTCAATACCCTGTGTGTCTGTGTCTGTGTAATCTGAGGTTATATTGCAGTGCCGAGCGGCATTGAAAGGGAAAACCCGCACCGACTGGATGGAGCGCGCGCGCCGCCACCGCGCACAACTGCAGTGCATGTGACGCGCCGCGACGTCGACGGCTGGGATGGCCCTACGACGGCGGCGCACTGTATGCCAGGGGCGGTAGATCTGACATTTTCGATTACATCTTGCCGGCGCGCCGCGACGATTTATAGGCACCGCGGTGCACCGGCTTCCCAATACGGGTGGACATTTAATTACCCAGGATATTTTTCAGGATATTTGCAATAATCACAACCATGCGATGAAATATGAAATATTAACAAATCGTCATTTGGAGATAAATCTGCTTTGATGCTCTAGCGCATTGTATCATTCGATAAGATATTAAACAAGATAAAAACGTAAACATAAAAAATAACAGACTTTTACGTAATGTATTAACCGAATCGGTAGGATATTTTTGATCTCTAAAGTAGCTTTAGACTAGTGATTCCAAAAGCGGACACAATCGCCGCGGCGCTTTATGGGCCAGCGTAGAGAAGGGCTGTAGTGATTTGAGGTGCCTTTAGGAGCAATGAATAATTTTAAGAGCCGCTAAGTATTTGATAATTAATCATTAGAGAACTCCATATTTTTGGGTACCTGTTTTAGAAATGATGAATTTTCATGAAATTTTCATCTTCAAATCATAAAATCCAATTGTCATGTTAGGGCAAATAAGTAATAAGTATTTGCCAGATTAATTAGAATTTTATCTATCGAATGGTATAAATCTTACGGTAGAATAACAACTTTATTCGAAATTTACTATTTCTAAACGCTAAATGCGATTAAAATTATTTATATAAATATCCTGTTTTTTACATATTACTATACTTCTTGAGACGCCTTTGTAATTTGGTTCCCTTTGGTTCCCTTTAATCTTTTTACAGATTTTAGAAAATGAATTTTAAAGTTGAAGATCACTTTTTGCGATGCTTCAAGTTTATTGAACTTTGGAACGAAATTGTTGCTAGACTATTGAACCGATTGAAATAAAATTTTCATTATAGAAAACTACGGTTAATACACTATCGATTAGTTATTCAAAATGTTAACGTTTAATTTTACAGCCCAATCTGCACTGTAGATCAAGGAATTTGCAAGACCCACCCAATAGTCTTAAGAAGGGACGAAGCATTGAAAAGAATACTTTAAGATAAGATTTTAAAAACCTTTAGGGGGGGATAACGTGAAAAGGGTCAAGATACATTTAAATGTTGAAATATCGCTAATATTCGCCAGGTAATCTCTTATAATATCGAATAATAAATAATTCATGTAAAGCAAGATAAAATTTTTATAAACCCTTAGGAGCGGCCAAACGTGAAAAGGTTCTACATGCATTTAAATGTTTAAATATTGCTATAATTCGCAGGTAACATCATAAAATATTATAAATAAACTAAACTAAAGATAAGATTTTTATAAATCCGTAGGAGGGGCCTAACATTGAAAGGTGCATTTAAATGTTTAAATATTTCTAATATCAACCAGGTAACATTTTAAAATATTTATTACCCTTTGGATTTATTCCACTAAAGCTTATTATGAATTTCCTCATTTTCATCTCCATTTCAGTCTTTTAAAATGCATTACGAAGAATGAAAGTTTTAGAAACCGTTGTGAATTAAATAATGCTACGATGAGAAGATGAAATTATTATGAATAAAGGAAAACAATTACAAGCAGTATTATGCGCGCAGATGAATCTTAATGCCATAATAATAGGAGTCAGCGGAAATAATAATTAAAAAAGAAATACTACGTATTTAAATTAACGTGGAAAAAACTAGAAAGTGAAATTATTTAATTATTTCCATTGTACGCGACTATTATCAATGCTTCATTAAAAAATCAATTAAAACTAATTGTTATAATCACTGAAAAGTATCGCCAGCTGACTAAAAATAACCGCTCGTGGTGAAAGATACGACTAATTAAAAATAACTTTTGATTCATTCGATATCACTTAATCAATATTGGTTTTCAAATTATTGTTGACAAATGAATCATTTAATCCTTGACTACTACAGATCTGGGGTTTTCTCCCATCTGCTGTTTGCCAATGATTTATCATTGAACAAACCGTATGCACATAAATGGATTGAAACTTTTCAAATCTAATTCAAAATTAGCAATAATTCAAGTAATTAACTCCTGCCTCGAAAAATCTATAGCATTGATACGAAATTTTCAGCAAGGGCAATGCCATAAATGCAATAATTCAATCAAATTGATCAAATAGGCATTCAAATTTAGCGTAGCGTATTAGATTTTTAATAGATTATAATTTATGTGACTCTGCATGTACGTTGAGTGCATGTTGTTTCCGTCCATACTTATCGTTGATGTTTATGTGATGTGAATGATGTGACCGTCACCCAGTTTCCTGCCGACTGATTTAAGCTGATTGTCGAATCAATTCAATCACACTCCTCATGTGCTAAGCAGCACTTCATGCATGTTTTGCTGGCGCTGTGCAATTCATCGCGTATAGCACGTTTCGCAGCGTGTATGATTGCAGCACATGCTGTTCGATGCAGCGAATAAGTGCACTTTCGTTATTTGACGCGACATGCGTATGGATATTGCGCGAAATGAATTGCATACACCTACGTGTGTTATGCATAAAGCCGTAAGCACTAAACGAAATCAATTTGCGCTTTTAATTTTTGTAATTGATTTCTTCGCAATTTCAGCGCGACCTTAGCGCCCGAGATTTATTCCTTATACGTTCAAAGACCTTAAGACTTCTTTTCTAGAAAGTGTCCGTAAATATCTCTGAGGTGTTTCTGCCATTTACGGCATTACCAGGGTTTCCTTCCTTATATTTCATCACTTCAATAACTTTCCTACAAATTGCTTTTATACGGATTTGGTGTTAAGTGAATAATATAATACACAAAACCAAGTGATTCTACCAATTATATTGTTTGTACTAAGAGGGTAGATCGCTAACACTGAAGACAGATTGCAAAAGTAGGCAACCATCCTCAGGACGACCTGAGCCCTTCCAAAAATAAAGAGTCTAGGACTTTCCTAGCTATGTAAGCCAAGCGTCACCAGGGCTCGTATATTTTCCTTACTCATTAGTTTAAGGCACGAAGTTTTTCACCAAAAACATCCTACTTCCCCAGTTATCTGAATAGTATAACAAAGAGTATCACAAGCTGCTCCATCTTTAAATTCATAGATTCATTCAGTCATCCTGTAATACAGATCACTTTAAAAAATGATCCCGCTTCTTAATAGAAAACTTCTAATAGTACTCATTCTGCTGCCATCTACTATAGTTCCACAAAAGCTTCAAACGCTACTATAATTTAATTCGTAACGGTTAAACTTCGGCACGCGCAGGATAATTCATAAATCACATTAAAATTTCATCCTGCAGCGTGAGAGGAACGCCCGCTTAAATTGTTTAAATATGTACAAAACTAATTAGAAATGCTTGTATGTAGGTCTTAAACAAATGTCATTAAATTCCGTTTGTTGACCATGACAAATTAGAATCTAATTGTATATAAACTAATTACGAATGGAGAAAACAAACATCTGTCCGATGCATTTGAATATCCCACCAATTATTCGTACGTTTCCCTCCACGCGAATACAAAACTTCCGAAAAAATAACGTTGGAATCCGTTTAAATAATATTTGCTTCCGAGAATTCTACAGTCAAAATGTGCTAATTGCGTTTGGAAATTACCAAATCGAATTATTTACCTAAATGTTTTGAATGAAATGCAAATTCCGGACATTAGCCGATTCCTGACAACAACAATAACAATAACAAACAAGTGAAACAAACGACGAGTGCAACAACGATGACGAGAATGACTTCGTATTGCGGCGGACTCGACAATTCCACCAAAGTGTCCGGCCGCGCGCCGCAGAAGCAGTTCGCCAAAGGCAAGCAACTGAAAGCGCCTCGGTCGGCAGTTCATAGGCGTGCGTGCGTTGGTGCCGACGTGTAAGTAAGTCGCGTCGCCGAATACGCGAGGCGAATAGCACTCGATCGACAACAAGCCGCACACAATCATCTGACACCGCGAATTATCGAATTCTAGTTCGGTTCGCATTTGATCAACGGCCAAGACACATCAGTCGTTGACTACTAGGCACAACCGAAGAAGAAGTGAATTCGCCGCTTGTCACCTATTGCCCATCATCCATCATAAATCTCAGCGAAAAAACTTTATCTAAACTTGTCACCCACAAGTTTTCAATAGTGATAACACCGAGTCAAATTATTAGATTGAAGACTAACAAAACAGTGCGAAAAGTGCGACAAGCTTTTGAAGATCGAAGAAACGAGTTCGTGAATGCTGTGCACCACTCTTCGCACAACGCTTGGGAATTGAATTCTACCTGAGATTCCGACCAAGTTCTCTCAGCTGATTTACCTGTCCCTGAACGTACCACCAACCAGACAAAGCATTTACCAAAGACTTCTTCTCCAACTTCTTCAGCATCTGCAAGTTTTCTACGCCAACACAGAAAAGTGCTCTTTGTATCTTCACAACTTCCACCCCAGAGTATTTTAATTAAACAAACTGCAGCAAAGGGTTTAACGAGAACATATGTTCTAAACGCTGTGCATGCGAAAGCACGTGAAGAATTTCATTGGACACACTCTCAGCTCGACGTCGTCATTGACGGTCTTGTGCTTATTGCTATTGAACTTTCAATCGGGATTGCGCGTGCCAGTTTCTTTCGCTGCGAGAAGCGGTAAAAGTTCACACTGCATCCGGAAGTCGCAACCATCGGCAGTGTGTGCCGCCCTGTGATGATAAAATGATCACAACGCAAACATTCACATGTGACGCATTCGCATTGCCGACTTCTTCATCAGACGCGCGCACGCGGAAGACGTAGTGGGAGCGCGTCGGTCACTTCATTTGTTTACTGATAACATTCGCGTCAACAAGCCGCCCGTAGGCAATGGCTAATGAAATTGCAACCGTGCTGGGCGGCATTGCTGGCATCCGCAACGACGCCATCGCCGCCAACGGTGATGAAGATTCATTGAATGCCTCAATCCAACAACGTACACGATTATTGCAAGAAAATGCACTTGGCACATCAAGGTGAGTGTTCTATGTTGATTGTTATGATATTTTCTAAGACATCTTAAGTTACTTTAAAGCAAAAATGAAAATCATTTGATGAATAATTGCAAAAGTGGTCACTATTATAAGATGCGACTTTTTAGCTAGAAAAATGGTCCAAAATTAAACCTTTAGGAAATCGTCTCTAAATGCATGTTGTAAGTAGTTCGAACATTATGGGAATTACTACAGCATTTTCCGGATCAAAAAGACGCATCTCAATTTTAGGGACTCTTTTCAGGAAACTTTATCTTTATCGGACCTTAACACGAGACTTTTACATAGAAAACAGGGCTAAAATTTTGGGAGTTCCAAACTTATTCTATTCAATAAATGGTAATAGCAATTTATGATATGAGTGACTATAACGTCAGTAACAAAGACTGCAACATCGACCAAAGCAATAATGATGGAAATGATGAATTATGAGTTTAAAACAATAAATAAAAATATTTACTGAAAATAATTTTGATATACATTTTCCTAACAAACGCCTTCTTAAATTGGGGTGCGTCTGATGTTTGGTTGCGTACTAAGGTCTAGAAAATACAGTAATTTCCAGATTTTAAGTTTTGTTTGTTGTTAACATAAGTCATGCTAGAAATATTGAGTTTTAAACAAAAAACATAGGAATATTCGTGGTTGCCGCAGCATTCTGACTACCAATAAGATGCATTTTAAGACGATATATTGCGTAGATGATGTAAAAAGTCGCGTCTTATAGTGTGGGAAAACTAAGTATTAATTACTTGAGTAATGTTAAAAATTTGAAAGTAACTTTAAAATATATAATTTGTCTAAAATCGTGATATGCGTCTTATAGTCCAGAATATATACAATAACAAACCACAAAATTATATTCCACTTAGCAATCACGATTTGTTTTGGTATTTCACACTCACTAACTGATTAGCTGATATTGCTAATAACATAACCTGACAGGAAACGAACACTCGTAATTTTTGTCCGTGGAAATTTTGATGGAAATTTCTGAGAAAGCATTATCGATTAATCAATCATAAATTGTAGCACTACGACATTCTTTAAATAGTTGTACGCTTAATAAAAATAAATATAATGATTAAATATACCGAGTATGTTATATCACCGCCATTAAACTTGTTTGTAATTAATTGAGAAATAATTGACATTATTTCTGTGTACGAAACACTCCTTATAGGTGTATATCTTTATCTAAATGACATGTTTAATGACTATTTTACAATCAATTGCCATTGTTATTCGTTAAAACTTAAATCAACATTTTGATTATATACGATAATTTCCGATGTCGAATATTTTGTATTTTTCATCCATTGTATAAACAATTAATTGTTGTAATTAAGATAAAACATGCGTTATGCATTCCAGACCCCTAATTGCATTGATATAGAAATAATATACATTCAATGTGTATTTAACCCAGAAAAACTAATGCAACAACTGATGCTGTTACCTGCCGAATGAAGATATTGGCTTTTTATCAATGACATTGTCGCTTATTGTGCTTGTTAATTATCATAGAAGGCCGCAGACGTATGCAATGTAAAAATAAATACCGAGTCCAGACAAATATACGATATCAAAATCAAACTAATGTAGAAAGAGTTGAGAGTTATTCGCCGTTGATTCATATTGATACCGTTCGACTCGACGACTAAAAACATTCCACTCCACCGTTCGTAATCAAATAACATGATTGAATCAATGCCTCAGACTCGCCCATGATGATGATGATGTTGATGATGGTGATGACATTGCTCCAGATATTACTGATAAATGAATTGATAAATTGCTGAAAATTGCAATCAGCGCTGTTATTTGTGCTTAAATGCCTGATTAATCTGATATTAATTTGACTTGACATCTTGGACACACACGCGTTAGGAGCAAGGAAAGCCAAGCAAAGCTGTTTATTCGTTTAAGTCATTCACCGTTGCCGCCGCGTGTAATTCCCTCTCGCGGAACGCGACACGCATGGCAATGCGATATTTGTATTCGCGATTATGCATCGAATTGTTTGATTAAACGTGTGCGCGTACGTGATATCGTGTCATGATTGCACTCTGTGGTTGCAACGTACACGTTGGATGCATGCATACAGGACTATCGAAAAATACAGTTGTTTGACCTATTTACTAACAACAAATTCTATGCAAACAAACAGGTCATAATGCAAAAACCACAATTGCCAGGCAAAAATAGAAATGAAATCAGCCAAAATGCAATAGCAACTCTTAAATTCGCGGAGCTATTAAGATTTCTCTATTGGAAAATGAAATATTGATTAGACAATTGAGAAAATGGTAGTAAAAGTAAAAGGAACAAACTTACAATTAAACTTCAACTTCCTTAATTGTACATTTCAAAGTTAGCATTAATTAGCGATTCCACTCGCGCAACAACCAGCCAGCATTTCGCACGCTTGTTCGTTGATTTGCATTCATCGGCGATTGCCAATGAAGTGTACAAAGCGCGCATAGGTTCATGGCGATCGTTCCAGCCGTTGTTACTGCTTGTCGCATTGCACGCATAGTAATGAAAAGTGCACTAAAAGAAACAAAGAACCAACGCACATTCGATTCGAAAAATGTTGAAATACTTTTATGTTCTACTTCCCTCTTTACTTCATCGTCCTCCGATGTCATCAATTCGCTCGTGGTATACACGTTTGCGGTATTATTTGCAAGTGTAATGTCACAAAAGCCCCAGTTTGGTTTCGCATTCATGAGAAGTTGTGGGCACGAGTGCGCATGAAAATGAGTGAAGCACATACAACTTGACACCGTTTAGTTGCCTGTGGCCTGTTTGGCTAGACTGAATGTCTAATGTTGCAATAATCCACAACACTATGAGAGCACACATCGAATAAATATGCAGATGATGATTGTGTTCGCCAGTTGTCCAAAGGTTGCTTATATAATCGCGCGCATTTCACCGAACAAACATTATTCACAGACTAATTTTCTCTCTCACAGACAAAGTTTCTCTCTATGCGATGCAATCGTGAGTCATATCGCGTTTCAAGGTAATATGAGCGCGTTTTGATAAGTTTATAAATAGTGCATTTTAAATAATATATTTGCGAACGCATCGTTTCGTTGCACGCGGATAGAGCTGTGCTATTATTTTTATTAATACGACAACAAACTGCTGATTGTGTGGCTGCAACTCGCAAAGAGCGTGTGAGGTGTGGAGCGGAATATCAATTGTGGTGACCACACAGAGAATTTGAATTTATTACCGGATTTCTTCATCTACGTGTGTATGCAAAATGTCATACGAATTATGGCGATAAATCTTTCGCAAGTTAAAAATAACAAATAATCGCTGGTGCGCCATTGGAGGTGTTTCTAACAAATTAAAATGGCACCTGGCGCAGGAAAAGTCTGCTGTTTATATATGTATCGCTAAAATTAGCATTGAATCGTCTGATTGAAAATACGCAATTATCATTGAAAGCTGACATCCAATGTCTAAACAATGGAAAGATGCGTTTGTTGCGTCAGCTTTCTTCTTACGCAAGTGCCAAAGTCTAGAGCACATTTGCATTCGGAATGAATAAAAAGCGAATCAAACGCAGTCTATGAAATTCCAATGAGCCCAGGCTATATGCGACTTGACTGACTAACATATGTTGCGAGCGAATCCACGATGCATTCGCCTATATTTTTTATGTAATTCGCCATGTACTCGAAATAAATTCCATATTTTAGTATTGCGTACAATTAGAGCATGCAACGCATTTACAAATTTTACGTAACATTTAGCCAAAGTTTAATTAAATCTAAAACTAAATAGGACACACTCTGCCAAACATGTTGGGCTTCTTGATTAGTTTAATGTTTTCATTTGCTCCTCGCAAACTTGTACTAAAGGTTATGTTCTAATTCAATTATGATTTGTAATTGAAGAGCTTCACTTTAACTATTACAAATTATTTTTGCTTTTCCACAACGAGGAAGTAGAAATAAGTGGACTTCCTACAATTACGTTACAGTTATAGCAGCAATATGTGGAAATAATAATACTCAAAGTAGAACACATATCAAATAAACCAGCGCTTCTCATATAAATTTTCTCATAATCATTTCACATAACAAGTCTACGAAAAATAGTTTTAAAACTACTGGAATAAACCAAGTTGGAGTTTATCGCAATTTATGAATATGCGTGTAATGCGTAAAACGAATCGGTATTTTACATTGACGATTTTTCCTCATCATTGCGACGTCACGAATGTTTTCTTGCTTATAAATTTCCCATTTGAATAAGGTGTCACTGAAAAGCATTGCAAATCAGCTGATTTCTCCTTGCTTCGAATACAGCCGCATTATTTCAGCGATAACGACGATTTCCAGGTAAACGCTTATTTATTTCGACTTAGTGCGAAATCGTATTAGGAGTAAATTATTCCTTTGGCGTCGAATAATATGTTTATCAATATAACCTTCAGCAGCTAGTTATGTTGTGATACGATAAAACGTTATTAATGGAAACGTTGTAATTAAATTACAATTTATAACGCACTACACGCAAAGAGAGGTGATGTAACGATTACAAAAATGTTGAGATTATTTCGGGAATATTTTCAATTTATGATAAACACTCTCTTAATCTTTAAACGGAAGGCACATCAGTAGTTTCCACGCTTTATTAATTCCGCATCGCACTTGGCGATTAATGATTTCATCATGGAATAATTTATTTAAAAATGCAACATTTGCGTAATTTCCGGTCATCCACCTATGACTTCAAGACTCAATTACGTGCGTCTCCATAATTCTCATTAATTAATTAAATAATAATAACAATAACAATGCGACACATAATATTGAATTACGTGCATGTGCTCTATATACATGACAATAATCGCATCCGTGTTAAAATTTTAATTAGCAC
Organism: Anaulacaspis nigra; assembly: GCA_030264675.1. Lineage (NCBI taxonomy): Eukaryota > Metazoa > Arthropoda > Insecta > Coleoptera > Staphylinidae > Anaulacaspis > Anaulacaspis nigra. The sequence goes on along the minus strand of JARJDV010007166.1, from coordinate 26,774 downwards.
GTTATGCAATTAATATTCGTAAACTTTTTCGTTGTATGCGCTCGCAAATTCGCACGAATTGCATTGTTCTTTGATTTCGCATGAGGCGATTGTAGCTGTAAATTATGCCAGCTAATTAAGTCATAATTATGCCTCGAATAACGACTTGCTAATGACTAGCAAGTAGTTTATTAAGTGAAGCGGTGATTTATAAAAGAAAGCACTCCAGATTGAAGACACATCTTGCGGAAATCGAAATGGGAAACAACTTTACGGAAAAGGGAAGTAACTTGTAATTCGCACTAATGGAACAACATATCTGAATAAATCGAATGAATGCGTTGCTTCTTGAAGAGAAATGTATGTTAATAAATGGAGGAAGAACGGAAGTTTATAAATAATCGGAGTAATAACAATAAATATTAAATGTTATTCACAGTTATTGTGATTTTATATCGAGAGAATTATTCTACTCGACGCTTGTTGACAACCGTTAAGAAATTTGAATAGGAACTATAAACTATTTAATTCACTTTTATGATTATTTTTATTATTTCTATGGTGCAAGATAGCTGGGACACCCTGTATAAATGAATTTATTCTACTCATCACTAAGATACCAAGTGCAAAGCCAGTGATTTGTAATGATAACAAAAATCCTTAAATAACTCATGATTTCGACAATGTTTATTTCTGTTGATAAATGTTTCCTTGTTTAAGGAAATAACTGATTAACAAATCGTTTCAGCTCTCGCTTTTAATTGGAAATAATAGATATAATGACATCCTGGAATGTCTGAAGTAATCGCAAAGTAGAAGTAAGTAGTTAGTTGCTTAAAAACATTTAGCAATAATGAAGTAAACCACGGATCAAACCAAATGCAATGCGAAAAGGCATTACGATTGCGGCATGATAAAAAAGTCGAAACAAAGTATACTTTGTTGGCGTCTGTAGCTAAGCGAGTAAAAAACTGAAATAGCAACAAAGTGAAAGTGTTTCTATTTTTTTCATTTGTGAACCGTTGTTGGCTCACAACCGGTGCGCACGTTCTCGTTTCTTTGTGCGGACTTGTTGATATCCAGTCTATCAACGCATTGCTGATAATCTAATCGAATAAAATTAAATCATACAGCCAACCAACTACTCTAATGTACTGCATACACAAGTAAAGTAACACGGCAATGTTTTGGTCACGCGGAGCTATTTTTATTTATAAATTGAAATACTTTTTGCATTACTTCAACGAAATTCCAATAGCCTATGAATTACTACCATTAGATAAGATTGCACGAAATAATAAGCGCTAATAAAACATAATGATTCACCCAAATTACGTACAATTATCACCGTTGTAAAGCATGAAAATTACCTAGGAAATATGCAAAATATCGCTTGACTTTCAACCAAAAAAACTGCTGGGTACCCAACTTTTAACACCTTGAAAAATATGTTTGTTTTCATTATTTTTCAAATGCGCGCCTTTCAAAAATATCCAACAAAATGTGTATAATTAACTTGCATTGACTCACAGCGCAACAGCGCATAAATGCAAAGTACTTACATAGATCTGCCTTATATGGAGAGACAACGAAATGTTGATAGTTATAAAAATTCTTCTAGAATTGTTTACATTTACGTGCGTTTTCGATTAGAATACGTGGTTTATTTTTAAAACAATCTAACGTCATTGACTGTCGTTAGCGCATTAATTACCCAGAGGTGAAGAACTCGAAAGGCGATGACATTTGACTAGTTCAGCGAGTGTTTTCCAGTTTTTTTTTTTACAATTTTACTACACGCTGCGCGCGTAATTTCAAAAACAATGCGGAACATTAAAATACCATTTCAGTGCGACTAGGTTGAGACCACACGTTTTTGTCGTTTGTATAATTGTGATTATCCTAATAATTATCCACGTCGCATGGCAGTTGATAAGGCGCAATGACAATGTTTATACAATTACCAATGTTGGTACGCCTGTTTGTCATAATTATACCATTCATGCTATACTCAATTAAAATTCTTTTTTCCCTATTGCAAAAAAATCGCGTCGACATGTGCAAATATTCCAAATGCAACATTAGTTGTTTACATCGCGCCGTACGCATGCGATTTGTATGTACATGTTGAAAATATATTCCCATTTTTCGAAAAACAACGTCCGCCGTTAAATCAAATTGAGACACATCTGCGGTTTTCATTTTACGTTTTACTTCGTCCCCCGAATAACAACGGCTGCAGAAATAAATAAAATGTTTAATGGCAGTTGCATTACGGATTATGCAGCAGGAATATGTCACTTTAAATGACCAATAAAAATCCATGCGTCCATTTAGTAAAGAAAAAAGTTAAACAACGGCCAACCTGAAAGCGCACGTTAAAAATGAACTCGTAAAATGTATAAAAATACACACAACTTTTTGGTCAGAAATTAAATGAACGTTGCAAATTATCGATTGTCATCTCAACATATAAAAAAACATAACACAACATATTTTTCTCGGTTGTCCATTCAAACCGGGAAAAATGTCAGGAAAATCGCAATTTTAAATAAATAAATAACTCGCTAAATATTCATAAATTCACATCAGAAAAATCGTCAACAACTATAAAACTCATAGGTTTATGAGGTCCTTCGCTTGCAATCAAAATCGATTTAAATTTAAACTATTGACAAAGACAAGGCAAACACTTTGAAATTTATCCTCTAGGTATATCCTTGAAGTATATAAATCCTACGATACATAAGCATTTGCAATAAATATGTTATCCTGAACAGCAGGATTAATTGCAGAATTAACTGGATTAGTGGTATAATATATTGAAAAATAATATGCGCTCGAAACGTGTTGAAAATGCAAATTGATTATGCGGAATACAAAGTGCATTAAAATGAACTGTCAACGAATAGGAGAATTAATCAGACGCACGTGCCGCCATTCAGCATTCGACAGTCGAACGCCCACAAATAAATACACGAAGAGGATACAAATATATATGCGCGATTATCTCCGTCGAGCGCAAAAAGCGGAGCACACGCTGAAAATGGCAAGCACTCGCATGGCCATCTAATTTCCTTATTATTGTTTATTACTCATCCGCATGCGATAATTGCAATCGTTCGACGGGCACGCGCGTGCACGCGGTCGCAAATTGACTTTCAACGCTGCGACAGTGAGCGAATGCCAATCGAATAATCAAAGATAAATGTCCTGATTTATGAATGCGATTCGCTCGAGTAACTCAGCGCAAATTAACCGTAAAATTATCCGAATCCAAATTCGCATACAGATATAAATAGTAGCAGCAGAATTGATAACTCATTCAATTTGACCAAATATTAATCGATTTGCAAAATTGCAATTCAATATGTATCATACATATAACACAAAGTACGAATTATTGCTAATAAGTCATGTTTTTTGAGCGATGAGTGCGCTTAACCTTAGTCAAAGTATGTGAAGCATTAAAGGATAACGAAACCGACAAAACAACTCGTATAATAATTGAAAAACACTAGAAGCAGAACGGGAATTGTCGATGACGGTTAAACTATTTCGATTTTACCTCAAAACCGAAAAAAAAATGATCGCCAAGGATACGTCGTCTTAATTTTTTCCAAATCAAATAAACAAAGAAAACAGTGACGAATGCGATAAGTAAATAAACAACTGTCAAGGAAAATTAAAAATTAACTCACTAATTGGATCGCATAATGCAAAAAACTCATGGAATGATATTTAACAAGTATCAAACACATTAGCAACAGCATGATAATTATTAAGTCCACTTAATCTTAAAATTTAAATAAATGCATTCCAACGCTCCTAACAACTACGCCAGTACGATATCAACAAAAACTCGTGAGTTAATTACGAGTTTTACGCAAACGATACCCAAATTGAGTGATAAATTATGATGATGACACTCAAACGTGCAAGACGTACTTTTCCCTCCAGGAACATTTCTTAACTAGGGCAAGAAAACATCGCGTGGCGTTTTTTTTACTCTCGTGGGGCTAAAATTAAAAATGTGTTTACTTCAACTTTCCATCTTCTCAAAGAAAATAAATTATTTACAGCGCAACGCCAATAAAATTTTAATACCCGTATGATTAACATTTTTTCGCAAAACTTTTTTTGTACGCTCATTGTTCAAGTGCATAATGAGTGTGAATTGAACATGTCAACAACCGGAATTCATGAAGGATCTACCGATATAAACAACGCACATACAATCACACATACAGTGTAATTGTATGTAGCTTTAGTGGAACAACAGACAAAGTTTAAGTGTTTTGCGCATTTCTGGCATTCGTTCCGCGCACATATTAAGTGACATTTCATGAACTTAATTACAGTGTCGCTTAATAAAATTAATGGCAAATGTTAACACCGCAACACAAAGTGTACTTGCGCGGCGTAACGTTTGATGCAAACAGGAAAAGTAAAATTCCTTGAAACACGTCAGTCACGTTAAGTGATATTCAATCGAATCACAAACTTTTTTATAATTATTTAATTACCGTACGAGAAGTTTTATCGTCCGAGCGTTCCTTGTTGCGCACTGTGATAAATTGCATTCAATTAGTATGCTTATTACATGCTCATAACAGCGTTCAATAATGTAGTATAAAATATTGTTTCAGTTTACGACTGTACATAATTTATATTTCTAGAACTTTTCCTCAAGTTGAAACCGACATCCTACACGCCAATAATTCCACTGCCAAAATAAACGCGAAACGTAGCAAACAATATCAGAAGAACATTAATGGACCGCCGACCTCCATCTATTCTTATTACAAACATTCTTCAACGTCTCTAACACGTTGCATCATGAGTTAGAAAGTTAATTTGCTGAAATCACAACATGCGTATGTTAATTACGAATCAGTGACAATTGCGTATGAATACGTCAAACGCTATTTACGTTTCACCGGAAATAGGTACTGAAAAATTGTTCCGAGAATTGAATACCAATGACGAAAAGTGCGCAAATCATATCAACAAAATAAACCACAAATTGCACTCACTTGCTCGCTTGCACGCGCGTCGTATTTTCATTACCTTCATGAATAAACGCGTGCGGTCAATTTAATATTTAATCATATTTAACACCTGCATGTGCATGCATCCCTGCCAAGTGTCAAGTATCCTTAGACACGCAGCAAGGATTCCGTGACCGCAAACTAGGAACTTGATAGAAACGTCGCAGATGGCTCGTAAAATTGGCATAAACCTACTTTTTCTCGACGTACCTAATAAATTGCGCACTTTTATAAACTAATTTCTCTCTTCACTCATACTCAACGTCATCTCATTCATTAAGCCAGATGGCTTGGCCGTAGAACAATGTACCAATTAAGCATGATTTACGCAAAACTCAATTTGTTATGACACTTTTCATGCATTACATTACCTCTTTCATGCATTAGATTATGACATTTTGTCATACATTACATTAAGTCACATTTCATGCATTTTATTCACATACTTATTAAAAATTCCAAAAATTATTGTTCTTGACCTACATCTTGGATTAATGAAATTTTGAATAATTTCACTAGCATTAAATGAAAATGTTGAAATTAAGCGTTCTTCGACATTATTCTTAATCGAGAGAAATTACCTAGATATTGCTTTTTTCTACTATTTATAAAAAAATAGAATATAGTGAAGCGGGGTAAGTAATTAAAGTAATGTTATAGAAATTGCAATATCTCTGAACTACAAGTTTATATCGATTATATGTCAGGGATTTTCTCAATTAATTATAAAATTCCTTGATTTATGGCAATTAGTTCAGAAGCAACACAAATAACAAGAATGTTCAGTTGTGCTTATCATCTTCGAGCTCTAATTCCTAATGAAGTATTATGTTTTGCATCATTTTCTTTTGCCGCGTCACATAAAGTGCTTGTTATATTTCACAACTAATCAATAATCCCCATTTAATTATCAGAATGTATGGAGAAGAAACAGTACATATTCAACCAGTAAAATATTGTAACACGAAGCAAGTGCATGATGTAGAATGCCATTTATTTGTTCAATTGATTTGTTCACCTAATGGTACGAGTTATAAATAAATATATAAATAGCTTTTAGTTGAATGGAGAACTTTTTATCAAGCATAAATTAACATAGTTTATGTTGGTTACTGCTTTTTCAATTCAATTTTTAGTGAAATTTTCATGTTGTATCCATAGTTAAAATACTATATCGTAGTATATGAAGAGAGTTTTTAACTGCTTTTTAATAGATGTGCTTTTAAAAGGGATTTAATAGCGAACAACATACTGCGCCTGCGCCGTAGTTATATTCGCTTCGACCAAACTTCTACTATTTGTTTAAATACCTGTAATGGAGTAAATAATAGCTAACGTTGAAAATGTGATATCAATGCGCAAATTTCACAGAAAAATAAAAAAAATTATCCTCTCATCACAGAAAACAGAAACCCCATTATTTTGAGGTTAGACATAACATAGACATCACATAAAATGTTTAAAATTTCGCACATTTAAGATTTGACGATGTAACTTCAGATTGAGAGTAATTTGCTTCATGCGGTGTAAATAAGAGTAAAAGAAATAAGTGTACTCATTGGGGATGATGTACACTTGCCCCCCATTTTATGAGTGCAGGAATTGCGTTTCATTCACAATTTCTTATAATAATGCAAAATATACAAAAGTAATTGGCAATTTGGTCAATATTAATTAAAGAGTATTAACTGACAAATTCGCTGATAAGAATATATGTTAAATTATTATGAAATAAATTAAAGATTATGCTCAAAGTTAACCAAAAGCTCCACTTTATGAACTGAAAATTGTTAATTATTTCAGTAATCTTACGAAAGCTCCTTTCTGTAAGTCCTTAGCATGTCAAAGAAATTAATTACTTCACGCCCAAACTTGCCAGACAAATTTCTATTATCATTTCTTTTATTTTCTTGGTTTGCACAGCAGATTAATCATTTATTGAGTGTAAACTCGCAATGAAAAAGATTTCATCCTAGACCCACGCAAAAAACTCTAAGGATAAACATTGAAAACTGAATTGAAATGATAATATGCCTACTGCATTACTTAACTACAGTCCATTTAATTCGTTCATTATGCACGATTCGTATTCAAAGCCGACGCGTCGTTCGATAACACTAACTTTTTCAACACGCCGACTCGCGTATTTAATGCAGATAAAGTCGTTTAAAGTCACATTTTGCGCACGTACAGTGAAATTTTAATTTCGCTGCTTTTCCAGCGCTATAAAAAATAATTATTTATCGCTAACGCAACTAATACAATAGAACACTGTTATCAATAGCATTCAACAATTAATTGAATTGTTCGCTGGTCGCGACGACGCCATTAAAAAGACGTACTTGCCTAAAAATAGCGCGCGCAAATTTAAAATAGGATTAGAAACGTGTCTTAGATAAGGTGTTCCAAAGAAAACAAACGCAAGTTCAATTAGTTGAGTGCTATGTGAAGCGTTCAAGTGCACTTAAAACAACATTAAATGTTCGTTTCTAGGAAGCTAAACGTGGGTGCCTTATTAAATTCTTTGCAAATTTGTCTAAAATTAAATTACTTTGTGCTACTACTTATTGACTACTCTATAGCTTTAGAAATCTCAATGTTACCAGTCGTCCGTTAATCGGGTAGCTATTGAACTTGAACTTGCATAAATCCTAAGCAAGCCTAACCAAGTTGGGAGATAAATCAATTCGTGTTTATTTGCATTTCTATTCTCCCGAGTAGAGTAGAGTTACTTGCGCTTAGCATTGAACTTGGATGCAAAATTACGTCCGAAATTAACCACAGATTGAATCTATTTCCCGTCCAATAAATAAACATTACATCATTCAAGACAAAAATGCAATTTATCACATATGTGCGCGCTGCTCGCAGGCCGTTCTAGGCGTGGGCTATTAGTCGAAAAGGTATGATCTCATCGTCTCGCTGTTGGAAAGTCTCGGTAATTAACCTCCAATGATCTAATTGAATGAAACACCACTCTTTGTTTGCTCGTCTAACACCGCTGCATACCTACCATGATGACAATGGCGAAAAAAGAAGAAAACTGTAATTGAATAAAAGTTTCCATGTTGCAATAAGTTCATATCACAAGTGAATTATTGCGGGCGAGAAGGAAGAAAATATTGCAGCTTTATTGTTTCATTTCACTCTACACGTCTACTGCGCGCAATAGCAACAAGAGAAACATAGAGAAAACGTCTGGGGGGAATTGAATAACGCCAAATGCTAGTTGGAGGCACAAAGGACCTTGGCCCAAAAAATCATGCGAAGGATGTGTGTGTTGTATGTACGTTCGTTGCATTACGTTCGCTTGCAGAATGTTGAAGACTATGGACATTCTTGTAATGTGCCTTCGCTCTTTTTTTCTAATTACCGTTTATTGCAATTCGCATTTATGCTCTATGATTGTCTCAGCGTTTCGAATTACGCATAATTATGCATTATGCTATTATAAAATCGTAAAATGAATGCATTATGCAAATCACGATGGCGAAATGTGATTAAATTTTATGAAGTAATCAATAACAACATAACCTCTACGCAATCTGTCAAGTATTATTGGCTTTTACTCTAAATGCGAAAGAAAGTACAGTTCGTGAATAAGTAAATAACGAAGACAAACAAATCGCGTTGTCGAGGAAGGAAAAGTACCTCGATGGGGCGGCAAACACTTGAGCGGAGAGTGTGAACAATGCCAATGCACTCTGGGGGCAAGCCTTAAAAAGTGTGAACTCATGAACTCGATGCGGAATTCCCACAGGAAAATTACACAATTTCCAATTTCGTACATTCACGCCCGTCGTCATCGTCGTCGTTAAGAGTTTGCGTTTGGCAATATAAATGATGGCAATGACCTCCACGTAGGCCAACTCGCTGAATTTTCAGCACTCGCGACGCGCCGACTTCATTACATTCGCGCAATCATTCTATATATTCCACAATTAGATTGAACCATTCTCTGGTTAAGCCGCATGCAAGATTCAGGTGTGATATACTCAAAAACTTTTCTTCTCTCTCCCCGCATTTTCAATCCAGAGGATTCAAGTAACGTTCACCCCGAGACGTGATGAGCAAGCAAGCAAGAAAGTCACTTGATCCCCGTAAAAAAACTTTTCTTTCACTGATATTCTTCAATTTCCACGTTTCACGAATATGGCAAAAAAGCAATATCCCACATTTCTTATCTCTTTTTGCCTTGACGTATGTGGCCATTCAGTCACAACCAATGTGTCCTTTCGTATTTTTTCCAATTTCCCTCGTCTGACTTTTATATAAAGTCTTTTACGTAACCTCAACAGCTAAGGTCGCGAATGATGAAGACGCTACGCAACAGGTTGTGCAAGAATAGGTTAACATGCACGCAGTATGTCTAGTCGCGCGACACACATCGTCCTTGCGTTTGGGGGGTTGCGAGAGGGTGTGCGAACGGCTTACGTAATGTAGGTGAAGCGTAAACTGAATAGTCTGGCAAAATATGAGCACAAGGACCGTCTTAGAAATACATTGCGAAGGTCCGAACCGAACCCGACGACTGTCCTTTAGCTTATTGGATTGGACAAAAGATTGATGGACGCAACACAAAATTCAAAGCCTAATACGCCTTGACATTTTTGTTTACTTTCAGAGTATGTTTAATAATCCGGTGAATCCGGTGTTTTGTACATCAAAATGAATTCCGCTTTATCCTTATTCCTTCCAGGAAACGTTCCAACGCTTTTCTTGCAACGCAATCAGTTATGTTTACTCCTTATATAAGTGGAATTCATGATTATTGCATGCTTCTTGCATTATTTATTTTATACAAACATGTATTTAATACGAAGGTCGTAAAAGCAAAAAGAGTTTTATTCTTATATGCATCAATTGCGTAACGAGTATATATACTTTATTAAATTGAATCGTATCAACCAATTTCCGAGAGCTGGATTATAACTAGTTGGCTGCATATTGAAAATCGTTATTGAGGTTATGTTTGTCCCTAGAGAATATATATGCTTCCAAGAAGCAAAGCTATGCGTATCATATTTATTACCCTTAGAATTTCCACGCTAGATTGGAATGCGAACAACTCGTATGTGGGCGAATGCAATGTCAATACAGCAAACTCTTTACTTGCTATGCAAAAGTAGTTTCTCACGCGAACAATAACAAGAGCGTTGAATGAATTCACAATATAGTGTACAACAGATAGCAATTTTATGCAGAAGCGCAAAAGTTATATTTTTAACCACCAATGGTTGATTCTATTTATATTAGCAACCATCCAACAATATTACCATTTGATAATGTAAACAGTTTGGTAGATGAAGAATGCAATATTGATGTTGTTGTTGCTGGGTATTTCTGGCTAGAATTGGGATTTTAGTGCAAAATATTAATTTATGCATGACATGCATAAGAATCTGGTTTCTTGCGTATGAGGATCACACAGAATGTTTCGTGTAGCGTCTCTGTTGTGCTCTAAATCACAAGATTCACTCGGCAGCCTTCATGTAACATGTATAAATCACGCTTACTTACGTATTGCCTGTGCTCTGCCTCAGTCTTATCGTCGAAATACCGCACACATCGATCTGATTTCGTAGCTGGCTTAATGAGCATTGCGCTAATTAACAGGGAATCCTATAACAACCTTGTAAACTGCAGAATGCGGATCAAGAGTTCATTACACAACACACTTTAGCAGCACTAGCGCACACTACAATCAGCTGTTGTTGTAACTGTCAATCTAATGCATTTTACAGTGTTGTCAGTCCTCGTAATTAACATTATAGGATTTTATTATAGCAAGAATAAAATAAGTTTAAATTTTAATCTGCATCGATAAAAATTACATATAAATAGATTTAAGTATCACATCAATATAACCTAAAAATACGAATATAAATAAGAGAAACTTACTGTATAATGAAAACATTTATTTTGATATGGAAATTTCCCACGTAATAAATGCGAATTCAATATGCAATTCTACCAGAGCTTAAACGAATTGAAACTATCGAAAAATTGCTTCACGCTTGGATTATGGAAATGCAACATAAACTATAAATACGATTGAATCGCTTGGCGACGAATTTCATTTAAGTAGACGTCTACGTGGTTCAGCGTGTGTGCACTTGAAACACTCGAGTTACGCGGAGAAACGCGCTTAAAACTTAGTTAAAATAATTTTATAGTTAAGTGGTTTTGAGCATTTTTGGCACCGCGACCGCCAATTTCAGCACTTGCCGTGTTGATCCGGTTCATTATGCAAAATATTCCACGAGCATCAATAATGACCAGAAAAAGTACCAGAATCGCTTTAGTCCTGACTCATTCGATTCATCGCACACGCGTGTATGGCATTTGCGACTTAAGTAGTGTGTGCGTTAAGCCTCTTTTCGTGCATTTCGCGAATCAAACAATACCACTCGACAATAGCAGCATGGCCTAGCGCTTTTCATATAATTCAATTTAACATTGCGCGTTTCATTGAGTTCAACAAGGCGAATTCATGCATAATTCATGTAATATGACACGTGAGTAAGTGCCCAATTGTATTTTAATTTCAAATCTCACTAAATATCGTCTGCTGAACCTCGTAAACTATATATTAACAAACATTTTGTTCAGATTATGCAAATAGCATGTAGCTTTTTTGTATTTCACTTTTGTTTAAAATGTCATCGCTTCATGCCGCATAAAAATTATTTGCATTGTTTGCGTACATGAAATTTACATAAACAGCAAACTCATGCTTTTGATGTGACCAGAGTGGAATAGTTGTACTTGTACAAGTTTTGTAATTATTTGCAATGTTGGGGAACTCCACCATTAAAACATTACAATGTACAGTGGCGCAAATAAATTGTTTTGAAGTCAAAGTGCATTAAGTCGGTACCCTATGATCCGTTTTTAAAATTGAGATTTATTCTTACCCAAGTAAAATATGCGTTTGTTGGGCAGATATGAATTAAAAACATTTATTAAAAATTTATATAATTTATTCAATGAGTAATTATATGAATCACTCATTGATTTACATAATAACCATAATTTCATCGCAATATGAACAAATTATCTCTCTCAATTCTAGATTTGGGAAACAAATTTTTTAAGAAATTCGGGTTTCAAAATCGCGAAAAAATTGTGAAAATTTCAATTATAACATTCAAATAAATAGCAGAATTCTGATTTACCTGCCCAGATTATTATTCATCGCAATATGAACAAATTGTCTCTCTCAATTGTAGATTTGTAAAACAAATGCTAAAGAAACTCAGGCTTCAAAATCGCGAAAAAAAGTGAATATTATAATTATAAAATTTAAATAAATAACAGAATTCTGATTTATCTGTCCAGATTATTGGTAATATTATCTATAACTCAATATTAAATTCATTGTGACACAAACTGGCACAACCAAGTAGAAGAAAACAATTTGACAAAAAACAAATTTTTCTAAAATTAATTTCTATATACAAAATTTAAATAATAATACCAGTATCATCTTAATCTGAGTCAGTTGTTTTTGTTATTTGTCAAAAACGTTATCTTATAAGTTTATATAAAACTTAGAAGATGAATTTCCAAAAATTATGATCCGAAAATTATTTAACATTGATATTAATTTGTTGCTAAACTATCAGTCCGATTTAAATCACATCTTCGATTCTCTACAATTCAGTTATTCTTATCTCGTTCGGTAAAAATAGATTTCTGAAAAATCGATTTTGTTCAGCTAAATTCCACTAAGCAACGCAACATTTGAAATTTGAGTTTTGAGACATCCTTCTTCCACGCCTAAATTTAGTTTCTTGTTAAAAGGTTTAAGGGTTAAAAATAAATGCAATTTCAAACACAACAAGCAGATGTTATACTTGTCAAGAGCGAAATTCATTTTTTAAAAAGATTTTCTTGTATTTCCCGTTCAAGGATCCATTAACTAACTATTCGTGGAGAAATGTAATGATTATTTAAATACGCGCATGACTTGTAATATTTTAAAATATTGCGAGGTGTTTGCCATTCATTCATACATATTTTAAACTTTTTACGAATCGTGTGTTAAATAGATTTTGCATTTCTTAAATTTCTAACCAGTCAACTTTGTCCGAGTTTGAAATGCAGTTGCACAATTCTTTCACGATACGCGTGGTAGTGTGTATTAGAACTAGATCGACCTACTGTACTATAAATACCAACCTAACAAGAGAACCGACGATTTGGAGAAATTTCTCGCGCAAAAATAATTCAACACGACATTGACAAAGTGTCGAAGTCAATTACTTGCCAATCAGCTAGTCTACGGCAAGTCTGCCGAAAATGTTCAACATATGTACAGTTACCATTTAAAAAATGTGAAAAAAAAATATGGGAATTTTGATGCATTGCCAACAGTAAATAATGTAAAAAATAACTTCTTAAATTAACCGCTTGTTAATTATAAGTATGATGTGCATTTTGTTATTTAATTTCATATGCACGCATGTTAGATTCTAATCAATTTCATATGCAAATAAAGGGCTAATTGCATATGAGCCACGTGTTTGTTATTAAACTATGCAATTACTGCAAAGATTATTTGCGCAAATTTTCGTGAAAATAATATTTCAAAGTGTCACTCATTTGTAAAACTAACAGTTTGTACAACTTCAAACTCATACTGTGAGTGTGACAAGCAAGCTGTTTCGATATTTCAAGGAAAAGAGCATTTCCACGTGATGAAAAATGAATATTCATTTTAGATAAGTAAACATTAATTTTTCACTTATTTCATACAATTCACATTGCGTTGAGACGTGTAATGAATAGGTGCAAACTATAATTAGCTGCATGATTCAAATAGGTGCGTCTGCATTATGCGATTAATATGTAAATTAATAAATTGTGGATGATATTTTCATGAAATAACAAATAACACATGAAAAATAAACCTATAAAACATGTGGTTAAAACAAATCAACGCAACCGACAAATATTTAAGTCTTCGTCTATCTGAATGTCTAATTGATTATTGATCTATTTTCCGAGAGAATAGAAAAAATAAGAGCAACACTGCGTGGGAAGAGAGAGAATTAGCGACGAACAAACATTTGATAGTTGTATTAGGCATGGTATAGACAGAAAATGTCAATAAAAATTAGCATAAATTAACGAATATCCTTGAATGAGTAATAAATTATTTAAATGTTGATACTGGGATAAACGTTTAAAAGGAGTTTACTACAACTATCAACAAAGAATCCATTGAAAATAACCATAATTACGTCGTTTATCAGGAAAAACCAAACTGCAATAGATATTGCAATAAGAAAATATTTAAAATGTTTAACAGCTAATTATATGTATGTTGTCTTAATTTCCTTGAAAATGCGAATATTTAAAATATTTACTTCATGTTTATAGAAATATTGGAAATTGAGCAATTTTCTATGTATGATTTCTGCGAAGTTTCATTATCAACTGAATTTAACAGTTAGCCAGAGTTAACTGTAATTATAAATTTTAAAACGCATCGAAATTCAGGAAAATCCCCGCATTTTTCATCGATACAACTGGAATTGATTTACATTTGAATTCTAATGAATTGGTGTAGTCGATTACTAATTTCGTAGTGGCTTAATTAGAATATGCATGTAAACAAAGAACTTAAGAATAACCACGAGGACGACGTCATCGTTATAAATACCGCGAGTTAGTTCTTTTCTTTCTGTACTGTACGAAGTCTTCCTACAGCATCGGCAACAAGCAGCCGAATACATATAAGAGAAATCCCTAGCATGTAATGCAAGAACGACTCGCATTAGCCGTGTATGAATTCAACAGCAATGAATTATATAAGTTGTATGCACAGCAGCTGAACAACTTTGCGAGGATGAGTTGAAACTTGAAACTTGTTTGATTTGGCGCCCCCTGCCGATTAATAGCACATTACACTAAATCATTATTAAATTATTAAAGCAAAGTAGCACAGATGACTACACTGGTTATTCTCCCAAGTTTGTTAGTTTACCAAGTGATCTTAGCTACTTTTTTAGTGCGCCCGGTAGATTCGGGAGCTGCAAAGCTCCCAATTATTTTGTAACTTTTCTAGCAAGGGGTCTGCAAAGACCTCATTTTGACAAACAAATCTGAAGACCTAGTTAATAATGCTCTACTGTTCATTTTTTTATGAATTATTATGAATACGAATTATTTTCTTCTTTATTTACAGTTTTAACCACTGGCCAACTATATTGTTAGTTTCCTTCTCAATCGTCACTGTTACCATCAACTTATTGCTACTTCTTCTCTTCACCCGCCGAAGGAGTTTACGTACAGTTTCCAACAGGTAATGATTGAGAATCTATTCGGAAATCAAATGTTAACATAATGAATGTTTTCAGATTCGTTTTAAATCTGCTATTCATATGTCTGACATCAAGTATTCTTCTTGTGCCGTTTGTTATTCTGGATCTGGAAACCACAGTTTCAACGGACACAGTTGAAAGCACGGATAGTTTCAGCTTCGTGGCATCACTGCTTGCCCAATTCATTTTGAACTTTATCTGCACTGCGTCCATACTTGGCATTCTTCTCATCGGGATCGATCAGTATTTGGCGGTTTTGCACCCGTTGCGCTGCCACAGCTATATGAGCAAACCGAAAAGCCTCCTTCTCATTATCATGACACATCTGCTCTCATTAACTACCAGCACGCTGGGAATTATCACAAACGAACAGACATTCTTCACGAATCTGGGCCCAAACTATACGCTCATGTGCAATCCAATCTGGAGTATTATTTACGGCTTCGTCTACCTTGCTCTCATTATAATCGCTCCATTCATGACCATCTGCATTATTTATGTTCTCATCTATCGCGCAGCGCATCGCAACAGCGAACGTCTGCGCAGATCCAACTTTGAAACGCCAAAGCATCGTTCATTGCCCAAAGTGCAAAGTGCGCCCAGCTTCATCAACCACCAGCTGCAACCGGAGCTCGAGATTCCAGGCGGCAGAGAGATGAAAGAGTTGGGAAAAATCGAGCGAACACACAGCGACCGCATACCAAATATCATAACCTCACTCAAAACAAAGATCAGCAATGCCTCGGCATTCCGCTATCGCGAGGAGAACAGAACTGCGAAGATTAGCATTTTGGTTATTGTCATGGTAATGTTATGCTACGGTCCATATGGTATAATGTACTTGGTGAATTCGTCAACATGCGCCGATGACTTGAAAGTTCAAATACCTAATCGACTCGGCATTATACTACTGATCAGTTCAAATCTCTGGTCACCAATTCTGTTCGCTCTTCGAAATCGTCGAGTGCTCCGCGAACTTAAACGCTTCCTTTTTGGAAGTCTGCATCGGCAGGATGATTACGCCATTAACAGGCGACATTCACGGCCGCAAATCGTCATTCAGCATATCGAGACAAAGAATCCGGAGGCGATTCGACAAATTGAGCCTTTCCTAGGCGCAAAGAGTAAGAGCGACATTGATGTAGTGGACGTTGAAGCTACGAAAAGTATTCTGAAACGAGTTTGCAGCAAGAATTGGGGTAGCTACAAGAAGTGCAGCTTTATTAATGTTCCGGATGGCTGCCTAGATGCGCGAGGTTCATTCAGCAGTGCAAGCACGCAAATTTCCACTGAGGAATAACTTTAAGTTTAAGTTTATTCGCCAAGTTTTGGTGGTTATCTCTGAGTATCTCTTGTCCAAAGCACCACTTACTTGACTTGACTTTCGAGCCTCTGAAAACTTTTATCAATTTGGACGTTGCCAATATTTATTCAAATTGATGTAATGACACTTTAACGGAATGACTGATTATTATATGTGATATTTTAATTAATTCTTAATTAGCGTTTAAGCACTTGTGTCTATTATGCGGATGATTTGCAAACATGAATGACATGCCTAGTCATTGAATTTATTGTATATAATAATATTAGACAATTGAGAACAGATGTACTTTAATGCCTCCCAACATTCACCTATCTATGTGCATCTATCGAATAACTAAGCTGATCATAATTGACTGATTCTTCTTCGATGTAACTTTCTTATTATATGATGTACAGATAACCTCAATTAATACGCAAAGTATTCAAATGTTTATGACATTAATCATGTTATTAATAATGATCTATATTAGAATGTATTAACAGTGATTAATAACCAACGTATTTATCTATTGAATTAGACAATGTGTACTTATCGAGAATCAGAATCAAATCTTCTTCCTTCAAATTGAAAACGAGTAGTAAATAAGTCAATGTATAAATGTAAAATTCAATGTGAATAGATGTGTACATGTGTATAGCACAAAAAGTCCTCCAAACTACCAGTTAAATAAAGAAGTAATAATAAATACTTTCTAATTATTGGATTTGCCGACAAAATTAGCTATTTATGCGTGTGGTAATGTTTATACAGAAAGTTTCTCAAATGATTTGCCTTTTAGTAAATACGATTTTAATGATCTTTAATGACACGACAGAAACTATCAAAAACACATTCAATTAAAATACATTTATTTATCGCTACCTGAAATTTAATAAATAATCCAGCAAACAATACCGATGAGATCATTCGATATTAATCGGATATGCCCAATAAAGTTTAAATTATTTAATGCACTCATTTTACCTATCATAAACTTTGGACTATGAAAGCTATCTTTCCTATAAAGTAAATATTATTTGTCAGGGTATTCCGTATTTGGAATACCCAATCGAGTCTGTCTGCTTATCACAAGTTGAATGAATTTTATAAATGTGTGACATTGATCTGCGATGTTAACATGAATTCCACGAAGTTTTTGTTTGTTTTTCATAAACACTCTTATCGAAAAATTAAGAGCCGACTTTTATTGCGTGTGTTTAAATTATCAAATTGATTGACTATTAATTAATACGAGATGGCACGCTTGTATCAAGGCAATTTCAAGTCATCGTGTGATGATATATAACAATTGTACATGCGTCCGGCTCGTAATCTGCAATTGCTCGCTCTGTTTGTTCGACTAGTTTTAATTTCACTTCAGTTTCGTGCATGCTGTATGTAGCAAGGCAATTGAACACGATTTCAGTGCGACAGTTACTGCCGCCAATGTCACTTCACATTGTCGAATACATTCAACGTCAATCTCCATTAAATTCTCCGTAAATTTTATTAAATTTCAGTGTACAAAATCCAATTAAAAATAGTGCATAACTTATAAAATTGGCAATAACTGGAATTTATCAAGATTCATTGACCTTTTTTCAATAACGCAGTAAGTACGAAAATTTTCCATATTACTATAAGTTTAATTATTTTAATATATGTAAATTATATTTCCATTCATATTTAACTTAATGTCGCATTCCTTTATGAATAATTACTATTTAAAATGGAATTATTTTCGATATTGAATAATACCTTACAGAAATGTCAAATAATTCTTAAATTTCACGTACTGCGCCCTCTCTCTTATATTAGTTAAGAATATAAGCAATATCTTTCAAAATTTCAAATTGACATACTTACGCCAACAGCATTGATTTAAAATGTGATAACAGTTCATTATGGAATAAAAAATATAATTTTACTTAAAATACAAGAAACAGGTGTCTTTAAAAATATAGATGTCGCATTAATCGAGTCAGCTGTTTCGCTCATTGGAAGCGAGAGCACGAATTCATGGAGGAACAAAGTCTTCAAATCACATGCACCGAGTTGACCGAGAAGAGTCTAGGAAGCATGAACGTGCAAGTGGTGTAATGTCGGCGCGAATGTAATCCATTTTCACTTGCGTTGCGTTGTTCGTTGAACGTCCGTGTTTGCTACGGGCACCACGCATAGACAGACTGTTTACATGCGTTTTGCGAAAGAGTTAAACAAGTGCGCTCGTATATAAATAAAAGACCGTTGTAGGTAGTTAGCAGCCATAATCGCAGAGCAAGTAAATCGTGCATCGAGAACCGTGCAATTTCGATAAGCGACGAGTTGACCTCCGAATTCAGTTGAGATAAACGTATGGAAGCACGGTTCAAAGGTAGCAGCAATTCGGGAAGGAGCCCAACGTGATATTAGCCTTTAGAATCGTGCGGGATACTCAGAAAATGCTTACGGCCATAGTGTTGTGTCAGACGTGGTCTCTGAATGTGTAAAATTGCGCAAACAACAACCGTCTCGTAAACTTGATAATAATTATACAGTGAAAAGAGTGCAAGGACCTTTCGTCTTATCGCTGGCTACTTCACTGGCTAGCAATTACCTACGTAAATAATTACACAAAACGAGAGCACAGGTATTGAATTTGTATATGGCTATTCGTGATTTAATTAGTTTCATGCAGTAAGCACGCAACTTGAGTAACATTTTAGTTTTGGCACTTGGCTTATTAACAAAAGCATTTGTTGGCAAGCGTGTCATAAAGGACTTTCAATTGGCAATTGTAGATGTTCCTTACATAACCTAAGATAATCAAGGCTTTCTTTATTTCACATTGTTTTCCACATTATAATATGACTGCGTTTGTGTAATTGCCATTAGGAAATACGAGAAGTTAACTTGTCTCCGGAGTACGTACGTTAAGAAAGTAATGATTTAGCTTATTATGTAATGATTATCATGTGAAATTTGTGATCTCTCCTTTTTAATGGCTTGCATATTCTAATAACAATTTACATGTTGATTGGTAATACTAAGTAGTCGGCAAATTTGCTTAGTGTATGGAATAACTATGACGTGGTTCTAGTTGTTTGTAATGAAAGTTTGTTATTACGTTTCAAATTATCATAGATATTGCGTTGCTACTATGAGATTGACAACAAGTGTAGCATTTTTCACATCATTTACACTTAATGCCCTTTTAATAATTCATATACACAGGAGACGTGGGGACTTAATAAAGTCCATCTATCTGATTAAATATTGACGGGTAGTTTCCATTCTGATTTTACTTCATTGCGTTGACCAATGCCAAGGTCAGTTAATTAGCATCCACCACTCTGCTGCTAATAATAAATTTACTGAATTATAATATATTATTACCTTGGGTAATTTAAGCGCGATGTCAATAACTCGAGAATAGCTTTCTAATAATTTAACGCCGCTAGTTTTTTTCTCGATTGAGAAATCAATGTGAATATCAACGTTATGCTAAAGACTTTTACGTTTCTAGATTTCGTTATTTTATTTGTAAACAAAATCTCTTCAGCCAACACACGATTCAGCTGTTCGTCGACGCAGTTTAGTCAATAATGTTTTTGTCATTCGGTTGTTTTTTTTCCAAACCGGGCGCACTGTTCTGGGCGAAGTAATTGTTCGGTTGTTAGACTTAATATGGATTATATTGATTTCTCGCATTATTGTCATACTAAAGAAAATTCATACTAAAACATTACGTATATAGGTCAGGCATTGTGATAAAGAATTTTTCCTGGATTTTCACTTACGTGTCGAGGAAAATTTGCATTCCACCTTTCTTTCAGGTTTTGTGTTCAACAATGTGTAATTACCGTAGATGTAGTGGTTTGTTGTGTATTTTCCTAGTTAATTTGCAGACCGCAATTAACCGCAATTATACTTTGCAAATATGACATGTAATGCGCTTGGGCAAAGTACAATATTGCCAGCTTTTAAAAATTGAACAAATAATATCCGTTCAATTGTAAATACGACGAGTGCATTTCACATTACGATGTTTAATTGGCTTTTAGAACGCGCATGAAATTTCGCAGCAATTAACTAACCAGAAATAATTCATAATACATTTGCCAAACGAATTGCAATGAATTTCTATTTTTGATGTGGTTTATTACGAATGCATATATTGCATTGGATCATATGCCTGTCGCCTTTTGTATATTTGCCAGCATGTCAGTAGCGGAAATATGAAATGATTTCGAAAACAACTCATGCATTGCCACGAAAAAATATCCAACAATATTATGGTGTTATGTTAACAGCAGATAGGTCCAATTAGTAACGTGTGGTTAGCAATGTTGTAGCGTGGCTTGTATAACTGTAAATGATTACAAGGTTCGTCATTTTCGTTTCATATCGCTTGATTTCTTCACGTTGATTTCGTTTGATGTTTGGAACAAAGCATTATATTATAACCTTAATCCATCCAAAGTTGCCACATAGTTTTATTGATGATACTAGATTATTATCGGGTATTTTCATTCCCTACTACGCATAAAACAAAAACCTGACAATGAAGGCGGTTTTATTTATTGCAAGTAGCAACCACGTTGATAAGATATCTATATAGCCAGGAGAGACTTTGTGTCGCGAAAATTGTGCATTGTTTAACGTAAAGTGATTCTAACCGATTGTTTTATTAATTCCAGGCATTCGTTATGAGTTACTACAGCGACGCTGGCGATTCGATGCAATCGTTGAACGATGTGACTGACAGCAGCGTGCTCAGGAAACGAAAGATCTGGGATCCAGAGACTGAATCAATCACCTCGGAAATCAAAGAACTACTCGACGAGGATGCTAATCTATTAGTAAGTATTTTACCCGACTTGCAAGATTATGGTTTAACCTTGGCCTTTGCAGGGAGAGGAAGAAGATGTGGGCTGTCCATTACCGTCCACACCAGAGGATGAGAATATGTTGCAGTCCGAAATGAGCGATGTTCTCAAAGCGGCTGTTCTAGGTACAGGTAGTGTACACGAATTGCATTTCATTATTTCTCATTTGCTTGAATTATAGTAGTGTTTTTATTTGAAACGCATAACGCGCTTAATCGCTCATTAATTGTGTGACGCACAATTTATCAAAAGTTGTGTTTTTAACCATTTGCCATCACACAAAGCAAAAACAGGAATGAGTAACTAGCTAGATATCGAGGTCTAATCGCGCAATGTTTTAGGTGATGAACTGGACATTTCTGCGCTTGCACATAATGCAGCAGGACAGGCAGAAGTTGTCGTTCGAAAGTTAATACAAGTCGGCTGGAACGTTTGTCACTTCCAGCATTTGCCTGCCTGGCTGCAGGATAACGACTACCTGAAGCACGGGCATAGACCACCGTTGCCTTCATTTCGAGCATGCTTCAAATCAATCTTTCGATTGCATACCGAAACCGCTAATATTTGGACACATCTTCTTGGCTGCGTAGCGTTTATAGGTAATTTACATACCTAAATCTTTTAAAAAAGCTATTTAGCTTATTCGAATTCAATTTACAGCCATTGCAATCTACTTCCTAATGCGTCCATCAATCGAAATCGAACTGCAAGAGAAAATCGTTTTTGGTGCTTTCTTCGCGGGAGCAATAATCTGCTTAGGATGTTCGTTCATGTTCCACACGGTCAACTGTCACTCGCAGTTCATTGGCAAGCTCTTCTCGAAACTGGATTACTGCGGCATCGCACTGTTAATCATGGGGTCGTTCGTGCCGTGGCTCTACTATGGCTTCTATTGCCACTTCCGGCCTAAGGTTGTCTACCTCTCTGTCGTGTGCGCATTGGGCATCACATCAATTATGGTTAGCTTATGGGATAAATTCAGCGAGTCCGCATGGCGACCGTTCCGCGCCGGAGTCTTTATGACATTTGGTTTGAGTGGCATCGTGCCGGCCATACATTACGGGCTCGTTGAGGGATGGTTCAATAATTTGAGCCAGAAGAGTCTTGGCTGGCTGATACTGATGGGTTTACTTTACATTGTCGGCGCTGTACTGTACGCGCTTCGCGTGCCAGAGCGTTTCTTCCCGGGAAAATGTGATATTTGGTTCCACTCACACCAAATCTTTCATGTATTCGTTTTAGGCGGCGCATTGGTGCATTACCATGGCATCTCCGAGATGGCCATGCACCGGGTGACTATAGGTCAATGTGAGATACCCGATACGACGGTATTTTAGTTGAAATTATGCCTAAGCTAATTATCATTTTACCAATTCTCAGTTATTGCGTCTTTGTTATTTTTCACTTTTTGTTTTCTTATCATGTGGTTTTAAATTATTTGGTCATAAATGAATGAATTTGAAATGATGCTAAATATGATTATTATCAAGCAGAACTGTTGTATCACATATTCTAAGGTTACTAAAACTTGTTGCGTTTTAGTCAACTTGACAACTTTGCTAAGCATGTTATTATTAAAGCTACGAAATGAGCTGAAAATTTCAAACTAAATTACAACTGCACGAAAAATCAGCGACATAGTAAAACAGATTCTAATTACTTAAGAAGTAGTGAAATGATGGCCGTGAATATTTAATTTTGTATGTTATTATGATCAATAAGAAACACAACTGAGAGTAAAATCGCAAGTTTCTTGTTGAACTTAATTTGAAAAAATAAACAGGGAGATTTCTATAGATATTTATCATTGGTGATATTCAATTTCATAGTCCGAGAGAAAAGAATAACGTAAATAAGCATACCTAAAGTATAAAGGGAAAATGATGAGACTATAAACTTTTACCCACAATTTATCGACCAAAGAAATTTTACTGGAAAATTAATTATCATTTGTTATCAAATATTATCAAAATGAATTAATAAGAAATAAATGTATTATATTATATAATTCTAAAAGGGAAATGAATTAATCATAATGTATAAGATTGAATGCAATGAAAATTGAATAGAGAACTGTCTGTTAAGGTTTTCGCCGCTTTTCATAAATTAGAAAGTTTCTCGGTTTTTATCACTTGTTGTAGAAGGAGGGTTTTGCTTGATTTTATTGAGAGATTATTTGTTGTATGAGCATAGGAATTGCCTTTAACTGGAAACAAATTCTTTAAATGAATTTGAAAGCATAAATGCCAAATCTATTTAATTAATTACTTGATTTGTTTCTGGTTGGGTTTCTCAGTGAGTTTTTATTGACTTAGTATAATTCCACTTAACATATTTAATAATTTAGTAGTATTAGTTGAAAAAGAAATATAGAATTTTCCATGTGGATTTTCAATAAATTGTGATAAACATTTTTTTATATTTTATCATCCTATTAAACAGGGCCAAAACCGCCTTACACATGTTAGTAGATAAATCAAATGTAGACGGGGCTACTGTCGTGGGTTACTTAGGATTAGAACCTTTATATCATAATATCACATCATAAGTTGTTCCTAAGCAACATCAGATCTACATCCGCTTGAGTGCCATATGCGCTTTCTGTTTTCGCGTCCAAATGTGTCAAGCATCGTCCTTTAGCTTGTCCATTCCCTCTCCAAAAATGCCAAGCAACAGTAATGTTGTGTGGTCTTATTCTTAGTAATGTTGTGTGGATTTCAGCTAGTAAAAACCTTTTCTAACAATTGATATATCCTCTTCCATCCCATGAAGGGATTAATGGGTTGGCCTGTATCTTTGCAGCTATGCAATACTCCATGTAGATTTGAAGTAAGACTGCCCAATCCGGGTGATTTGTCCAATAAATTGTCTAATAGAGTTATCTTCAATTTATACCGTATTATCTTGATTGATTTTGATGGTATTGTCGCGTTGGAATGCATACGCGCATTATTCGAACACTCGAGAAGCGCGCAAAATCGCTCATTGCCACTTAAACGGTTTGCTTAAACTGTTTACTTTACGTTTTGAACAGCTGTTTGTAAATGTTGCGCAAAACAATGATTTAAGTGCACATAACCTATGGTGGTAAACATGTCTGCTTTGAAAATAACAACTTTAACTGAGAAAAATACTTGCAATTTGTAAGTTTCACATAATTTACAGGAAACTGGAAGTCATATAAAATGATTTAATTTTAGATGCAACAATGACTTGGCAAAGTATTCATGTCCAAGATGTAATCTTTTATATTGTTCACTCAAATGTTATCAATCAGAAGCTCATTTAGAGTGCTCAGAATCATTTTATAAGGAACTTGTTAAAGAACATCTAACAAGTGCCTCTGATAGTGCTGAAGATGGGCAGAAAAAAATGGAAGAGATATTGAAACAATATCATGAGCAAAATTTAATGGATGGTAATTTACCATTTTACTCAGATTCTTTTAAATTAAATTTTCTGCTTTCAGGAGAAAGTGAAGATGAACTTGACTCTGATGATGAACCAGACAATGTTACTGATTTAGGTGATAGACTGGCAGGAATTAATCTCGATGATTGTGAAGAAGTTTGGAAACATTTAACTGAAGAAGAGCGTAGAGATTTTGAAACATTTATGAAAAGTGGAGACATTGCTCAATATATTACAATGTGGACACCATGGTGGGAATTTTGCATAAAATCAAAAGTCTTAGATGTTGAAGCTCTAAATAAACATAAAGATTCTTGCCCAAAACTTGATACCCAGATTAAAAAGTTTACTGAAATATCTGTAAGCAAGATTAACTTCTTCAAATATTATATAATAATCTTGTTATTTTTTAGTCTAGGTCTCCTGCTTCTTGTGTTCATAATAACCTTATTAATGTACTGGCAGCATATGCATTTCTTGTTAGATATTTTAATGGTGAGCATAGAGAATTCCCAAAAGAATTTTGTATGCTTCTGTATACAATATCACTGAATATAAAGGAAAATGTGAATTATGATACACTGCAATTAGCAGTGGAATCTGTTAAAGCCCAATCTCAACAGGTATTGATTGAAATTCATATCGAAGATTTATTTCTACATGTTTACTTCCAGTGCCAGGCCCTGGGTATCACAACAGATAAAGAAAATTTGGATCATATTAGAGAGGATATAAATGCTATTTTAGCTGGTCCACATAGTAGTGAGAGTAAATTTTATATTTTAGCTGCATTATCTGATATTAAATCCATGATAACACAGTCTAAAAGTGAGAAAATTGAAGAAAATGCTCAAGTTGGGGAATTTTATGAAAAATTCACAGCCACAATGAAACAATCACTTGAAGGCCTCAACAAAGAAAGCCTTAAAACTTTAAAGAGGAAAGTTGATTATTATTTATCATTTACTAATGATTTTCTATAATTTTTTCAATGAATTTTACTAGAATTCTCTTTCTTTTAATAAAGCTCATTTCAGAAACATATTTTGTTTGTAACTAAAATATTGTGGAAATGTATTAATTTAAATCTAAAGATGGTAATTAATTATTCAGTCCAGCGATGGGAACAATGTTGATTTGTACAGACATAATAGAGTCTCATCTCTTCCTCAGCTCTACGTGTTTGTGCTTGGAAGAATACTGCCTCCCTATAATTAATACAATTTCATATATGTTATTTTTCATAAATTGTTACTATACCTATGTTGACATTTAGGGCATGGATGATCCTCTGTTCTAGGTAGAGTAGGATCAGATATTACATCTGGTACTATGTGAGTGAGTTCATCAATTTCATGCATAATTTTGTTAACATATATGCATTGTGAATCTGCTTTTTGTTTGTAATCGCAATTTCTGCAAGCGTATAAGAGAACTTTTGTGTCTTTATCCTCCTTGGGATACAACATATTATTACTAAAATTAATAAATATTGCAAATTCATGACTTCCAATTAGGTTATATTTTATTTTACCATTCTTGGCAAAAACGAATACCAACAAAACCTGGACCTTCACTATGTGAATCGTAGCTTGTTTGAGGCATATTTGAGCTCCTTTTTTAATATTACTAAATTATTTATCGTATTAAAGCCACTTTACTTTGCGTACCGAATTTCTGTTTACTCTTAACGGCACCACGCAATGTTTACATCATAGACCTATAGTAAATATAGACGGAGCATCGTTGCTCGTTGTTTGATGGCAAGCCAATCGACGTTCATTTGTTTTTTTGCGTGGCGGGAAAATTTGAATTGCATTGTAACGGC
>JARJDV010007163.1:0-12376 GCA_030264675.1 Anaulacaspis nigra | reverse complement strand
GTTGCTTAATCAAATCAAGAGTTGACAATGAACTTGAACCATGACTGACTGACGCTGTGACGTTCTTCATCTGCATCACTTGCTCAAGCTACCTGTGTGTGCGCCAATATTTTACATTCGCTAAAATTAGCTTATCTTTGTGCTAATAACTGATATTATCCGCTAGCACATAAGTGATTAATAAGAGAGCACCAAACTTTCCAGTCGCGCAGCACAACAGCAAACACTCCAATGATGTGTGTATGACTGACTAATCACTGCAGCAATCCCGAAGAGCATGCGACTCTTCTTGCAAAACAATCGCGACTCGTAAGGTGTCGTATGGACGTTGCGTATTTATGCGAGCGGCGGCTTTTGCCGCCACGCGGGGCCGAAATGCGAATGAGTGAGCGTGCGGTGGCGGCAACAACGACGTTGGCGGCGTCGGCGGCGGCGGACATACTTTACTGCTGGTACAGTGCACTAACCTTTGATGAACCTTAGAGGGTTGTTGCCGTATGTGTGTATGATGCGTGCGAGAGGAGAACACCACATGGAGTTTTCAACAAATCCTGAGCAATAACAACAACTGCACACCAAGTCCTTGCGCGCTCAATGCGCATGCACACCACACACGCGTACGACGGATGCACTTAAATCCTTAAACTTGAGTCCTTGACTGAGTCCTCTCCGAAGGGGGTGCACGCCTCGACACCAAAGCAGAGTGCGCATGCGGTGTTTGGCAGCGTTTTCAAATTTTTTTCGCCGTCTTCGAGCCGCGGCGGCGGAACGCACCTGTTGGATGGTGTTGCGCGACGCGTAGCGTGCAGAGGAGACTGCCTTGCCGGAACGAGCCCAGGTGAGGAGGCACGCTCAACAAAACGCAACAACGGCAAACCCAACAGCACTCCAAGTCGAGTCGCAAGCGCGCGATTCAACTCAAAACAGCAACACCAACACACGCACGCATTGGCGGTGGTTGCCGCTGACTTCTACCTTGCGTTCGCTCGCTGCCCGTGTGTTTGAGGTAGAGGTCACTGACACACTCTGCGGACTCACACACGCACGCTCGATGGCAAGCCGAAAAAAAGACAACTCTTTATTGGCGTTTATACGCACACATCGCCAATCTGGAGGGGTCCCCCCAGTACCATCACCATCTCGAAGAGAGCCCAGCATCATCAGCATCTATTAGTTTACGAATTGCGAAACGCGACGAAGAGGTAACACCGAGGAACGAACGGAGACAATGTTGACCATCAATGAGTGCTAACCACAGCCTCTCATTGTGCACGAGTGTGTACAATGTCAATGTCGATATTACACAAGAATAAAATGCAACGAGCATTGTGGATGACGCTGCATAAACGCTTCCTTTGTCCCATTATCCTTTCTTCGCAGCGAGGACATGAAGGGAAATTTGGTTACGATGCAAAGTCGCCGATTTAATTGCGAAATGGAAAAACGAAAAGAAGATGCAGAAGAAAACAAACCGCATTCAACTGTACAATAAACGCATAAGAGAACGCCTTGAAGACGACGCGCGCGTGGCCCCAAACACGACCGACTCGGCCACGAGAAGTAACGGACCTCGGCAGCAGCAGCAGCGAGTTAGCGGTACCGTGCAAAGAGCAGTTAGCTTACAACAGGATCGTGCGTATGCACCTCACACCACAGTGCCCATTCGTACTCATCATCATCAACATCATGGTATGTGTGTAAATGTGTACGATCGCGTATCGTATGCATGCATGCATGCATCGCATCACGTTCGTCTCTCTTTCTCTTCGCGCGCGCTAGTCTTATCATATTGAACGTACCTTGTCAGGATGGCGATCATCATCATCATCATAATCACGAAGAGCGTGGCTGCAGCAGCTGAAGTCAGCTTGGTCCTCGATGGAAATATGTGCCATGCATGACATCCACATCCAGCATCGAGTGTTGTCTTCGATGCCTCATTATTACTTTACACTCATTGCTTCGTCTGCAATGACGTGCACTTGACTTGATTGCACGCATCGCCTGCAATAAATAAAGCAATTCAAGAACTATTCCCTCTCTGCATAGAGCTATCTATCCATGCATAGGTGTGATAAGATATTGTTATATGAGCGTTGAGCAAGTGTATTTTTACAATTGAGCGTCGTGTCTCATTACGTATGCAGACAATATGTTGGTTCCTAATTTAGAGGATAATTGGAAAATGTTTTAGGCATCACTGCATGTTGCAGTCTTGCAACACAGTCTTCGCTCATCTCGGCAGCATGTTTATGAGCGTACAATGCGTAAATTATTGATGATTCGAGCGCAAGATTACAAGCATTTATATTGCATCTATTTAAATGCAGAATGCGTCGAATTCCCTCGGATAATTATGTGCCCGAACGACGGTCGTCCAAGCGCATGCATACATAACGCGTTTTTACGCAAGCGTACGCTAACACTAAATGAGAAGATGCTCACCTTTTGAACTTATAATTTAAGCACTGATTGTATCGCCGCCGAGCAACTGCAAGATGCTAATAGTCAATTCGACCGCTGTTTTCCACGGCCACGACGCAACGTGGATGTTGTCGTCGTGGTTCACATCGCTGTTTGCCTTTACATTGATGAATGATTTTTACATGATGTACCGATTATTGCCTTCACTACCTTTGTCTTACCGCTAAACCCTTTAACCTTCAATACGCATGTTGCGCATTTTGCCGCGTCATTTTCCGACGAATGATAAAAATGTTGCTTGCTTTGCTGTTGTACTCGGCGTTCACAGACATAACCTATACATACATCGCATCTACGCACTACTCACCTTTTGTCTTACATTCCGATATCCGCTTCTTAATCCACCAGTACGGCACCATTGTGCGATGCGGTGATGAAGAGGCTCGATGCCGATGGCAACATCTGCATCAAAACGCACGTTAGGAGGATGAATGCCGACACAACGAATATACCGTACCTTGAATGCGATTCGTCGCCAAATACATCTCGAGCTGTATTATCAATTAACACACTTTTGCACTGTAATGGATCCGTGTTGTCTGCACAATACTTCTTTCATGGCACTAACACTACATGAGAAGTCAACCATGTATTTTACACTTATGCACTTGCTTCGCGACATGCACGAACCTGCATGATGCACTCATATGTAATCCATACGTGTGAAGCGTGTAGCATACATCTGAATCAATAAAAACAAAGCAATTTAAAAATTAAATGCCCATACATTATTATAATATATATTATGAATTGATTGATATCTTTCAGACGTTCAAGTATGAGACTCGTCATTACTACACTACAGCATCGTGGCTACAGAAAATTTCACGGCAATTGAGAACAGTAAGTACTTATTGAACAATAAAGAGCTAAGAAACCTCCAGCCACCCGCATGGCAAAATAAATCCAGCAATTTGCAAAAATCACAGTCATTAGAACCGGCATAATCGTTACGATTTGGCAAAGTGGATTGCCACCACCTGAGAGTGGCAAATTGGCGTTCAACCACCTTCTGGCGTAATTAAATCGGGTGAACG
Organism: Anaulacaspis nigra; assembly: GCA_030264675.1. NCBI lineage: Eukaryota > Metazoa > Arthropoda > Insecta > Coleoptera > Staphylinidae > Anaulacaspis > Anaulacaspis nigra. The sequence continues at coordinate 8,855 of JARJDV010007163.1, read as the reverse complement.
TACGCGCTAGTAAAACCGCCCTCCGGTCGCGATGAATTCGAATCATCGAAAGCGAAAGTTCATGCACCCCGCGCGTCATTAAGAATTGCGACAAGACGCGACGAGTTCATTGTGTCGACGTGCCCAGTGTTATGAAGGCAAACGAACAACTTAAATACACCCTCTCCAAGGAATCCGCATACGCTCCTTGTTCTTTCCGTGTGGGCTGCGCGTGTAGATCGCCGGCTTAAACGGGGTGAAAGTGTCAATAAACTTTGTTCTTCTTGGCGCGAGCCGAACGCAAACTACGAGAAGACTCACGTCGATTCGAATATCCGGCACGTTTGATTACATCGCGTCCGCAGCCGTGCAAAATGCCCCCTTGATAACGCCACCGCGCCGCGCCGCGCCGTCGATTCATTACTCTTCCGGTTCCATGTCGTTGACATTGCCCGACTATTTATTTTTTCGCTAAAAATAGTCAGCGCACTTTTCCCACATCTTTTGTTATGTCTCAATCGACTCGGGAAAATGGCAGCAATAAAAAGTCGCGTCGATTTTTTACGATTTGTATTTATTTGCGTTTAGATTCACGCAGGTATTAAAAGCGATTGTTGCGTGCCGTGCATTTGTAGTAATAAATAATGCAATGTCATAACTCATAAAATGTCTCGAGGCGTTCCATTTTAATAAATTATTTATGCAAAGACAAAAGAAATCGACGCTGTTTTCTATTAAAATTTCGGTGGGTTTGGGCGCGCTGCGCAATGCTTGCGTAGCGGTAACTTTGTTGCTTGCGGTTCGATTTGGAAAGGCCAAAATTTACAGTTAAAAAGTTGTTACGACCCGTTGAAAGAAATAGTAAATGCCTATCATTCGAATGCTATTAAATTATAGCCTTACGCATATTGTAAATCATCCTGATTGTCGTATTGCGCAAATTACGCGTTACTCACTAATTTGTTGTTTATATTTGCAAAGCAATAAATGCCCAAGCAAATTTCACTATTATGGCACATAGGTTTTAAACCTACTTCTTAGCTACTACCGACCTCTAGCGGAATACTTTCCAAATCGGAAGTTTATCCTTAATTACAGATTTCGTTTTTGGTTCGCCCTCTCTTTGAATTTGTTGAATTCATCATTTCAAATCGAAAAGTTAAGTTGCCATCAAAGATGCTGAACGCTATCTCAATATACACAACCATGAATGAAACGCATTGTGATAATAACATTAATTGTTTTAGAAATGAACAACAATTTGTTTTGATAACACATTTCGTCCACAGAATCTTTAAAGTAACGCATGGCACGTTGGGGATTGTGCGCGCGCTGCCTGAATGCACTCGTTCCGTGCGGTTCAAAGGCAAAACGCGGACGCGAAATCAAAGTGATTTCAGTCGCGGTGCGGGCCGAAACAATCTTTGCGCGCTTGTCGAATCGACTTTTCTGTTATTGCAAAAGAAGCACATGTGGAGCGAATTTCATAAGCGATTAGCGCCGAGCAAAAAAATTGACTTGCATGTATGTCGCAGTAACGAAATAATTAATTTTTGCATAGATTGATTGCAATTGCTTCAGTGCGTGCAAAAATTTGGCGCGGTCTGTATGTGTGGTGCGCGAATGGCAAAGTGGTTCATGCAAGGATAACTGCAGTCACCGCTGGCGGAAAGCGAAACGGGGTTAATAGTGCGTCCCGACCTGCTGGCTGCGTAGGGGAGGATTTAATGTGTTCTCGACGTGTATGACGCATTCCAGCTCTGAAATATGACGAGCAGCGACCTATACACAAAGGTAAAAGAATCATTGTGTGCGCATAAACCCTCATCACGTTCATGCGTTTTGATCGTTGCGTAAAGTTTGAATAGTGCGAATTCCACAACACGCATGATGTGGAGGATACGAAAGTAGAATAGAGAAAATGCGAGGAAGTTAAACGAAGCTAGAAATTCATAGGTATAATCATAACCTACTTGTAATATTTCGATAACGCACCTATACAGCTGTGTGCAAAGGTGTTTGTTTGTTATGTGTTTGCAACGTTATCATTTTCCACGTTAGCATCAAGTGCATATAATAATATAGCTGTCAAACGAAATTCGAATGCAGAATTTCGGATATTAGATTATCTAATCAAGCAGCTGATTCAATATGATTCACACTTCGATCTGAATCGAAGATGATCATGCGTGAATGATACATTTACTAAACAAATTAAATAAATACACTTTGTTCGCCTACTGTAAAACTTTATCAACAGTAGAAAAAGGCAAACTAATCAAGGTGAACATGATTCATTCCAAGTCTAAACGTGTGTTACTGAGCGTTGTCTTATCTGTATTTTTATTATTTCAGGTAATGTTTTATTGACTGACATTTTACGTCAGCTAAGTAGGAAAACTTTCAGTTGCTTTTAACTAAATATCAGTTGCATTTGTACCAGAAGCACGCGAGTTTAACAACACGCTCAGTGAGAGAGCAAGCAAGTTCCTTAAGTACTTTGAACGTTCAACGTGGAGTAAGAGGTGAAAGCAACACCTTGAACTTTACTCTTATTTTTTACCCGTGCCACAATTCAATGAAGACTTTTATGATTTATTACACATTCAAAACGCCGAAATCTAATAGCGTTTTGTCTTAGTTTAGTTTTGCATTATTGAAATCTCCATTCCTTCCGTTAAATGGCGAAAGAATCGAAAGGATTTAACACTTAAATGCACAAATTTGAATGGATCACGAAATTCATCGACTATGACATTCAAACGTTGCGTACAATAGAGAGATGAAAAAGTTAAATTAAAACGCTGAGAAGATCATTCGGAACTTTTTCCCATTGTAAACTTGAACATTTCTCAGCACAATTTCATTGAGTTACTTGTCTAATTGAAGTTTTTATTGAGTGTTATTTTTTTGTGTTTGATTGTTTAACTAATGAATTAATTAATTCATCTGTACAGAAAGTGAAATGCGTAATTAGCCAAGAGATTAAAATTATTTCACGTCCAGAAATTGTAAATATTTTGTGACAGCATCAGAAAATATTGCGAAACAACAAAATCATAAATTGCTTAAAGAGTGACTCTAAATGGTCGTTTTATTACGCTGCGAATATGAAGGAATCTAAACGTGTTTTTGCCAAGAAACTTTTCGTGCGTTGAATTCGCTCGTGGAAGAAGAACGAATTTGTTCTTGGGTCACGTTACTTGAGTTTAGCACTCGCTCGGACTCTTTGGTGAAAGAGTTCACAACGATGAGTACGATGTGCACGTATAGCTAGTGAAGCACTCCAAACATTCGAATTTCGCCGAGATGTACAGTTATCTCAAATAATCACTGTCACGCTAAGCATTTAACTATAAATATTTTACTATCATTTCCACTGGCTATTAAACGGAATAAATTACGTATGTAATTGAAAGTCCCTCAATCGAAAAAACGTAATTGGTATGCATAATTCAATAAAAAACGACAAATGTATAATTTATCAAGTTTTGTCTTTCCAAGCCATTTAATACGAATTATTTTCATTTCCAAATATTTATTTTTACAGGGGACGAAAGTATGGATACCACATCCGGAACAAATATGGGAAGGAGCCGAACTGCTCGAGAATTACGTCCCGACAAAGAAAAACCTCCTGATCCTGACAGAAAATGGCAATGAACGTAAAACACTACCAATTAAAACCGAGCAGGATTTGCCATTTCTGCGTAATCCGCAAATACTCATTGGCGAAAATGATCTCACTTCATTATCGTACCTTCATGAACCAGCTGTCCTGTACAATTTACAGGTACGCTTCACACAGAATAAATTCATCTACACGTATTGCGGTATTGTTTTGGTTGCCATCAATCCATATGTGGAATTGCCTATATACGGTAAGTTATTTCAGCTATTGTCAAGATTAAATAAAATTCGTTTATTCTTCCTTTTACATGGTAATTTATTACACGATTGTGAATTGCGAATCGTATTCGATATGTGCCTGTAAAATTACCAAGAAAATGGACGCACTGAGATATTCATATTCATGTGATAAAACTTGAGGAAATAATTATATCCGTATGCATGTAACAATTGTAAAATTTAGTTATGCAAGACGTGGATATATGAAGAATTGTGAGAATCTTAAGAAAACCATATGAATTTCTACATTACATATGTAATTATCAATAGGAAAAGTAAAAAGTCTCTGTCTCATTGCTGAAATGTAATGCAATCTTTCTCACAAGTTGCACGCAATATCAAGAAATTCGCGTAATTCAATATCTGGCACTATGCTTTTCATGCCGTAATCGCCAAGATCAAATTACAATATTAGTTGTGGGTTTTCTAGAGTAAATATCGATTTTAAGTGCAAAATGCGATTTTTCTCTTGCAGATATTGACACACTGCATACGTACAGAGGTCAGCCAATGGGCGATTTGGATCCGCACATTTTCGCTGTCGCTGAAGATGCGTATACGCAAATGGAGCGCGAGCAACGCGACCAGAGTATTATTGTTTCAGGCGAGTCGGGGGCGGGTAAAACGGTCAGCGCGAAATATGTTATGCGCTACTTTGCTACCGTTGGCGGTTCAGCTACTGAAACGCACATCGAAAAGAAAGTCATTGCAAGCAGTCCTATTATGGAGGTACTGAAAAGACACTCACGACATCAAATATAATTTATGACCAACTTTCCTCTCTTTCACTTTAGGCAATCGGCAATGCGAAAACCACACGCAACGATAACAGCTCACGATTCGGTAAATTTATCGAACTGCAATTCAGCAAAAACAATAACATTAGTGGCGCGTCAATGCGCACCTACTTATTGGAAAAATCACGTGTCGTGTTCCAAGCGCCCGGTGAACGCAATTACCACATTTTCTACCAATTATGCGCAGCGCGCAAATTGCACCCACAGCTCCACTTGGACGACTGCACGAAGTTTGTCTACTTGAACCAAGGCAACAGCCCTAAAGTGGATGGCGTTAACGATTTCAATGCATACGAAGAAACTGTACACGCCCTCAATATGCTTGGATTTAAAGACGAGGATATTGCAAATATTTTTAAAATCATTGCAGCCATACTACATTTGGGTAATATACACATTCAAGAGTGTGTTATCAAGGTGGAAAATGAACAGGATCAAGAAGGATGTGGCATCAGGAAGGAAGATGTACATTTGAAGCATTTGCACGAATTGCTTGGGGTTGATGTGGATGAACTTCAGCAATGGCTGTGCATTCGCAAAATTGTTTCAATGCGCGAAGTATTCATGAAGCCTATGAGTTTAGAGCAAGCTGAAATGTCTAGGGATGCATTAGCGAAGCACATTTACTCGGAACTATTCAACTGGATTGTTGTAGTGATCAATAAAGCATTAGAGTCCGACATTCCCCAGCATAAATTCATCGGTGTATTGGATATTTACGGTTTTGAAACGTTCGAGATCAATTCCTTCGAGCAGTTCTGCATTAATTACGCGAATGAAAAACTCCAGCAGCAATTCAATATGCACGTGTTCAAGTTGGAACAGGAAGAGTACATTCGCGAAGAAATCGAGTGGAAAATGATTGATTTCTACGATAATCAACCGTGTATTGACCTTATCGAAGCAAAATTGGGTATTTTAGATTTACTCGATGAAGAATGTCGTGTAAGTTTACTAAATTCAAATCCAACTTTTTTGATCCTCACATTTCTTTTGATTTCAGATGCCTAAAGGAAGCGATGGTTCATGGACAGACAAATTATATTCGAAATGTGTCAAGTACAGTCACTTTGGCAAAGCCAGATTTGGCACTAGTGCATTCACAATAAAACACTTTGCTGACAAAGTACAATACGAAAGCAACGGATTCCTTGAAAAGAATCGAGACACTGTAATCGAAGAGCAAATAAATGTCATCAAACATGGCAGAAATGAGCTTTTACAGCGCCTGTTCGGTATTGAGCCTGAGAAACTATCAGTGAAGTCTGCAACTAAGTTGAAAGTAATCTCAGCGCGTCCTGCCATACCCCAAGCAACGAAATCCCACAAGAAGACGGTCGGCTCACAGTTCCGCGACTCTTTAAATCGACTTATGAGTACCCTGAATGCTACAACCCCACACTATGTACGGTGTATTAAGCCAAACGACATCAAGTCAGAGTTTGCTTTCAACGAAAAACGAGTTGTTGAACAATTACGCGCTTGCGGTGTGCTTGAAACCATACGTATTTCAAGCGCAGGTTTTCCTAGTCGCTGGTCCTACCAGGACTATTTCTATAGGTATCGAGTACTTTGCAAATACAAGGATGTAAATCGCAATGACATGAAAGTCACCTGCCAGAATATTCTACGACAATATATCAAGAATGAAGATATGTATCAGTTCGGCAAGACGAAAATATTCTTTCGTGCAGGGCAAGTGGCGTACATGGAGAAACTGCGAGCTGAGAAGTTACGCAAGTGTTGTATCATGATCCAAAGCACGGTTCGCATGTTCATTGCACGCAAGAAATATCTGCGAATTACTAAAGCCATCCATAACTTACAACGCTATGCACGTGGCTATCTGGCACGGCAATTAGCCGAAAAGTTGCGACGCAACAAGGCGGCAATTACCATCCAGAGATATATGCGTGGATGGATCAAACGTACTCAGTACTTAAGAAAACGCGATCTGATGATAAATCTGCAAAGATATTCGCGAGGCTTCCTAGCGAGAAGACGTTATCTTGCAATGAGATACAACGCTGCTGCATTGACAATCCAACGATACTTCCGAGGTTATCTTGCTCGACGCGCAAGGATGAAGCGCAAGAGACAGATTATTCTTTGCCAAGCCACAATTCGACGGTTCTTGGCCAGGCGTAGATACAAACGTATGCGAATTGAAGCGCGTTCGATTGAACACGTCAAGAAGCTCAATAAAGGATTGGAGAATAAGATCTTCATGTTGCAGCAAAAGATTGAAGACCTCAATGCATTCAAGACTGAGGCGCAACAAGCGCACGCTGAAAATAACGACCTAAAGAGTCGCCTACAGACCTTCAAAGCGATGGAAGTGGAGATCAAGAACCTGAAGATGCTGCTTGTGAAGAAAAACGACAACATTCGTGAACTTGAAGGTGCAGTGCAACGAGAGCAAAACGATAAGATGGATCTCGTCAATGAAAAAGAAAAGTATGAGAAGGAGATCGACGAGGAGCGCGAGCATTGGGTGAAAGAAACGAGTAAATTGCGTTTGGAATTGGACAATATTAACGAAGTGCTCAAAGAACATGAGCGCGGCACAGAAGAGAAAATCAAGATGCGCTTGGAAGAAGAGAAGATTCTCCTGCAAAGACAACAAGATAATGAGGCCAATGAATATCAGCGTTTGCTAAGCGAGTATCACAATCTCGAAGCGCACTGTGATAATTTACAGGCGCAACTACACGAGCAGAATCGCGGGAATCTTAACCACATGCGTAACGTAAGTGACATTAGTTCGATTACGATCGATGATAATCAATCGGTCGAATTCAATGATGCTGGTTACGGCTCAGTGAAATCAGTAAGTTCAACGAATTCGCACGCCAAGATTGAAAACATTGACTGGAAGACGGATGGAAGTGCTGAGAGTCAACCAAGTAGTAGTAGTTCGGAAAATACAAAGTTCGAAACTGCGAAAGCTGATGTGGCACTCGTACTTAAACTTCAGCATAAGTTGGCTGAAGTTGAACGCGAGAAAGACCGATTACAAAAGCGTCTGGATGATTTGGAGATGTCACCACGCACGGAAAGTGCGGAGAAGTCATTTATCGATTCAATTAAAATTTCAGAATTGGAATTGGCCAATTCGAATTTGAAATCACAATTGATGGAATTACATCAGTCAATCGAAGGCGGTACGGCCAAGAATCAACTGCAGCAGCAATTACACAATTTGCAAATAGAGTTGGATCGTAAGAGCGAAGAAATCATACAACTTAAGAGCGTGCTGAGTAATCAAACGAATAACTTGAAGACGCTTGTAAGTTCGAAAGCGCGCACTGGCGAGTACATCAACGAAGACGGCGAGCTGGCTCTCGCTTACGAAACTCAGAAAACGATTAACAAACAACTCGAGCTCGAGTTGCAAGACGAAAAAGTCAAATTCAAAGCATATGAGAAGGAATACAAATTGGAAATTAGCAAACTACGTGAGGATAATGATAGACAGCAGAAGATCCTCTCGGCCAACTTGCAATCTACACCGCAGACTCAAACGGAGGCATTTATGCAAATGGAAATTACACGACTTGCCGCCGAGAATCTACAAGTCATCGAGAGCAACGACAACCTGAAAGAGCAAATACGTAAATTGAGGAAGCAACTGAAAGCGTTAAATGCCAAACTAAAGGAGTGCGGCATCGATGGTGGTGATGAAAGCCAAGACGTTATGCAGCACACGCGAAGCATGCCGAGTATCAAGAAACGCGAGAAGGGAATGGAGATGTGCTTTATGGGAATGTTCGTCTATAAAGAAGGCGATGAACGAGTGATTATGAAGGCATTGATTACAGGTTGATACAAATTCAAGTACAAGTAAGAAGTATCTGGGTGTTAATTTGGAATATTTTCTAGATCTCAAACCGAAAACAGCACTCACCCTATTACCAGGACTACCCGCGTATATCATATTCATGTGCGTTAGACACACTGACTATACTGAAAATGAAGAGATGGTACGCAGTCTACTTTCGTCCTTCGCAAACGCCGTGAAGAAAGTGGTAAAACGGCGAATTGATGATGTTCAAACTAAGGCATTATGGTTATCAAACATGTTGCGATTACTGCATAATCTTAAGCAGTACAGTGGTGATAAAGCATACCAAACGGAAAATACGGAAAAACAAAATGAACAACGATTGC
>JARJDV010007151.1:0-13929 GCA_030264675.1 Anaulacaspis nigra | reverse complement strand
GTTAATCTATTATTCTATCCCGAAAGAATATTGAAAATCGGATCGTGCGTTCAAAAGTTATAGACGCTTGTCACTGACTTTCCACGGATTGACCACTGTGCGTCGCGTACGGAGAGTTGTATAGATAAACATGTATTATAATGTCCATTACAATTGCATTACTTATGCGCCGTCCAGTGGGAAATATATTCGATACAAATTGCGAATCGGCAGGTATCAAAACGATCGAATCCAGTAACATTTCAGCGCGGCTTTGGAAATTGCTGTGTTGAAGTCGTCGTTCTGCAAATGCGCGTTTTGATTTTCTCACATAAATTCACAATTTATACTTCGACTCGTTGGATACTCGCCGCCAATGTTGCTGACTGTAGTTAGTTTACAAATGCAACAACAAATAATATGTAACTGTTCACGCATTGTTCAATTGTATATAAGAATATAATTTATTATGCTTGCACAATTTAATATTAAGAGCACAAATCGTCGATAATTAAAGGTTACGAGTACTTACAACTTGTCATAAACTTTGTTCTCATCAAGTTCATCACGGTAATAATAATGGCACACGAGGATGCATTCGTAGATCTCGTCTTTTAGTTAAAAAAATCGTGACTCCAAAAAACTGGCGCTATCTTAAAAAGCATCAGGTGCGCTGCTATTTACACATATTACACACGTGTGGAAAAAAGATGATGCTCAGGTTGCTCTCGTGCAGCATGCAGGAAAAAATCGTTTTCGAGAAAATCCGAGCGGATTGAAAGCAATGCGCAGTTAGTCACATCCTTTACTTGTCGAGTATTCCGATTATTTCGAACGTATGTCTTCATCATCAAGCGAGTCTTTGTCGACGCAGCCAAAGCGGGCATTTATTATTGATGCCTCCTCCTCATCGCGGTTAATTATTACAAATGAACAGCATTTCCTGCGCGTTGTCTTTCATTACGTGCAAATGGCAGCTATGTTTTCATTAATTTTGATAAATCAAGCGCTCATTCAGCGTTGATGCTCGAAGACATCAAGTCGCTCTTATCGCGCCACAAAGACGCGCGGAACGAACATCTTCCTAGATTCATTACCCGTGTGCAGCGTCCAACATAAAGTTTCAATTAGTCGACGATGCTCATGAACATTTCAATTTCGTAAAAATACCGATTACGAAATGTGTTTTTACATTTAATTGCCGCATTTGAATCGAATACGTTTTTCGGAATTTTAATCTGATGAAGAATTTCATGTATATCTTTGATTGGCTCGCTTATAATAAAAATTACTGATGCGTTTTCAACGCACCGTATATTAAATATTTCAATTATGAACGTACGCAGACAATCTTAATGTTATTACCCCAAAGGGGGACAAAAAAGATTTAAGTACAACAATTTCAACAGGAAGCTGTCAATATGGTTGCACTTGAGTAGCATTTAAAGTGCACAATTGTTGAAGATGCTACTCACTCGCTCATTTTAAGCAGAACGCGGAGCAAGTCGAAGAAGTAATGCGAAAAGAGACGCACGTAATTGAATATTAGTCTGAGCTACAGTTTAATTCGTTGAGTCGCCAAATGATGAGTTGCTTAATCATGTACTTAATGTACTCGGAGAGGTGCATTATGTTTTTTCCACTTCTTCTCTGCACGTTTTCTTCTTCCGCGGAAGAAGATGCGTAACTAAAACATTACCAGAACGATGATGAACACCTTCGTGTGATTCTATTTGCTATTCTTCATGCACGTACATTACGTGAAATGCATACAATTTAAGTACTTTCATAAGCTATTTAGTAAATACAAGTTACATGCGAATAGAGAGACAACAAACGCACACGAAAAAACAGCTATTTCCAAATAGTATTTTCATACTATTTGGAAACCCGTTTCGAGCGCCCACCGGGCATTATAGAAAATTGACTAAATTTACTTGTTTTTAATAATAGACCATTATATATCAATTTAAAGTACTCGCGGGCTCGGCGCTTTTTTATGCCGCTTTAATTGCGTGCGCGAACCAAACCCCAAATGTGTTAGCCATTAAAGAAATGACCCAATAAAGAAGTACTTACGCTAGACAATGCGTGTTGCTGTGAAAATTTGATTTTAATCACTTTATGCGCATCCAAATCCGACTGGAAACTTCCATGCATATTATTAATTTATGAATACATACACATGTGACTAAATTAATAGTCCCGAATAGGTGAGTAAAAATTGGTAAATTGTTTAGATTTACTTAAAATTCTTGGCCGCGGCGTGCCGCATGTGTACCCGTACCTAATCAACTAAAAGTTAACTGTACTTAATATCATAATAGCACATTATAAGCCACGCAACTAAATACTAATCCGAGGTGCATGCATATGGGATTCGTTTGCACTTGAACTTAAACAGCCAAACGTTGGCAGAGTGCTGGCGAGAAGTGCAGAAGAAGTATATATTTATATTTCTGGTTGCGCACTTTGCGTTTTAGCACAGTGCCGTGCTCTTTTGCGGCGGCTCCACGCGTTCAATTCAACTAGCGTTCAAGAGGTTAATACTACGTGCCGCGTTAGCGTACGCTAATTGCGCTTAAATTCTAAACTTTATTAAATGCATGCGTCACAGCCGGCAAAAAATTGCCAAACGAATGCTTTTAGGCTAACTGCATGAAATCGTTTTAATGAACATGCACACTTTTTCGAATTGCAAATATACATTCATAATGTAAAAGTCGCCATAGCGTTATGTTTAATAACTTCGTAAATACATTTCTAGATAGACGATGCTAACGATATCTAAAAATAATCATGATGAGAAAGAAAATAATAACTAAAACTTACGAATTCGAGAAAAAAATTTACGATGAGTAGCCAGCACAGCAAGCAGCATAAGAATTGCGCATAAAACGTTTATTTATTAATGGATAATGATCAATTATCTTGCTATTTCAGGCATAGGACCGCATTAAAACAAATAGGCATGAAAAATAATTGGAAATTGGAAATTTCACATTTCTCCTTGGACAAACATGGCGTTTAGTAAATTTACGACGTGTGAGTGAATGACAAATTTGCCGATGAATAATGACAATGTGGCTAATAAATCATCGTACGAAATTAACATCCTAAAAGCAACAATTTTTTATGCGCATGTCCAATATATCGTTGATATTTGTATAGTAAATGGGCGGCGGAAAGCGTTAAATGCGTATTTCATTTTTATGCGTTCGGAACAAAGTATAAAAGCTGTTATGTGCATACAAATTCATAATTTGAATATTTCGATAGCTCGTATGCGTGCGAGACGCGTTAAAATGTCAAATTACATCGTATGAAATCGCGTTGGTATAGCATTTCAGTGTTGCTTCTTCATTTGTGCTTCTTTTTACTTATTGCCAGACGCATATTTTGACTGATTGCATATGAAGATATGAGAAAAAATCGTAAACGTACATAACACACACATAGCGTAGCATAGGAAAGCCGAGCTGGCGAAGAACCATACCGAATCTAATGTTAACAAATTACATGTAATCCAGGTGTGTGCGTGTGTAATTTTTAACGGTTACGAGTTAATTATATACGCGTGTAACGTACGTGTGAGCTGGGATATGTTTGATATCGTATTTGGTCATCATCTTTTATGCATGGGAGCCACCCAAAATGCAATTTGCATATGACATCGTAAATCTGAGAAAAATTATTTCGAGGTTTACCTCGTTTTCGTGCGTTTTGAGTTATTGTGCAGAGAAACTATGATTAAGTTATATATTTAAATATCTTCTGACGTATCGTTGAAAGTAAATGCGCGTCCTTTCATTTTACACGAATTAAGTAGTGTTCCCAAAGTGTTTTTTGGCATTTATGTTTTGTTTGTCATTTATTATTATCTCTTAACTTGTTGGCTAATTGGTCGGTGTAACTTTAAACTCTTTTACTTTTAACCACTTTAAGATGTTGTAAACGGGAAGAACTTTTGCCAAAAACAAAAGAAAAGGTTATTAGAAAATCAGTATTGAATTTGTATAGACCTTTTATCGCATGCGACTCGAGAGAAACGTGCGATAAATCAAGAGTGATTGTCATAATTGTGTAAAATATGAGGCAGCTGTGACCGACGAAGATTTGATAGTCGGCTGTAAATCGGCTATAAATATGAAATTTGTTCGACGTGCAAATACATGAAAGCAAACAGAGAGGCGATTGAGGAGCAGCGCAATGAATAGAGGAGAAGCACGCCAGCCAATTAAGATAGCGACAACGACAGCGACAACGTCCAAGTCGACGACGAGGACGATGAGGAAAAGGAGCAGCACGCAAAGAGGAAATGGACTGGCGACGACTCGGACTATGCCGAATGCATTTTATACGTTGCATTCAAAGTGGAGCTCTCCAGCTAGCTGTTGCACTTGCAATTGTACAATTGATGCAAGTATGCATCGCGGCACGAGGAGGAAGAAGAGACAATGTCTACGCGCGGATTGTACGCATCGATGGCACCAAAGTATGTACGCTCGTTTGGTACGTTTCGCGAAATACTGCCTATCTAAATCGCCTAACGGTGATTCCGCACTTAGATTTCGCAAACGTATTATGCGTACGCCTATAGCACACATACTCGAAAAATCGCATGCGAAGGTATTAAAAATGTTCAATTAAATTCAGAAGTTCATAGATTCCTCAAAAATGCGTACGTGACCCACTTCACTACGCATTTGATTCACGCGATGATTATTCGCCAAACGCGGCGGCGAAATCAACCAACGAGAGAAAACAAAAACGCTGAGCGCGCGCGCGCGAAAAAAATGCAATAACGCTCATGACAGGATGAGAATGATAAATTGAATTTTAATTTAATTTTAAATAATCACGACCTGAATGTATCGCACTCGCGCACAAAAGAACCACGCTCGTAATTATTCAATGTAATTACGCCGCATTTCAACTTGCACTTATGCTGCGATTTCAATTGCGTTAAATGGAATTAGCTGGCGTTTTCAGACGTGTGCGCGAACGCGAGCGCATTCGTTCCTATTATTGCGAATAGAACTAATTCAAGGTACAAATCATAAAGCAGGCAAGCAAACGCAGTAGTCAGGATTAGATTTACAGTGTACACTATTGTAAGAAATGTCATTGCGTTAATGAAACTTGATGCGATTGCTATGCAAACAAATTTGCTTAAAAGTAGCTTAGAAATTATTATGATGTTTGATTGCTAGTCAGGTAAATCACTCTAGTATAATAACATTCCAATCAAAAGCTGGTACTTTACAATCTTATTAATTAATTCCCCCTAACTATTAATTTCAATTTAAAGTCATAAACACAACTTATACGTTCGCAACTTTCTTGATATCCTAATAGTTTAAATTTAATGTCAAAAACAGTTATGTTAACGTATAATTAATTAACATAATCAAAATTTCTTGCAGCAAACGGCAAATACAATGAGACAAACGCTGAATGAAAATGCTATTGAATGGCGTTTAAGTCATTTAATGCAACGCAGCACGCATGAATCAACATCGCAATAAACGTTTCTTTCATTGCGAATTTCATCCCGGTGCGCAATTAAAATGAGATTTAAATGAGTCGGATGCAAGTCTGTCAACAAATCAGCCAACGAACAATCAAAAACGCAATTTGTCATAACGAATTCATTCACTTGATTAAATTGCCCATCAATTTCAATTATGTTGATCGTCCTCACCATTCATCATGTTTTGTGGCGTTGTCCTTCTCGCTTCCTTATAGCTAATTGTTAAAATTTCTCCATCTACGAATATTTCCAAATTATCTACTGCCGTCTTTGGAAATTGTAAATTAACTGGAGAATGTTGCATCTGCTTAAACACGTGTAAATAGTGCGTAAATTGGTAGAGTGCGCAATAAATTATATTTATCTTAAAACACATTAAAGGACATGCGGGGTTTTAATTAATTTTTGTCACTTGTTTGCATGCGACACTGAAATTTAGTGTGAGTATGTCACCAATGCGCACCTATGATTTACGAGAATTTAAGTAAATTTTGGTTTTCCGCCAAGTGATTTACTATGTATGCAGAAGAAGAAAAGATGAGAGATTATCGAATATTGCACAGCGTGAAAATGTAATTCTTATTCAAATTTTAGCTTACATTAAGCCCATTATAAAAATTTCCTTTAAACGTCTAATAAAATACTTTTGATAAAGATATTCTTATTCATGGAGTGAAAGTTTTTATTTCTTTGCATTTAACAATGAAACTCAATGATTTGTCGTAATAATATTTGAACTTTGAATGATGCTGCAATAAAAGATGCAAAATTTCCGTTGCCTTAATTTTACTCTTCATTGTTCGATAATGATTTTATCGTTCTTCTCTTGAAGAACTTTAACATTAAATGCAGAAATTAAAGTCGTATACGCACGAATGCGTAATTCGTATTATTGATAGGTGGAATAGCGAACGCGAAATGTTACAAGTGCACGCAATTGCTTCGTTGGATATTAGCAATCTAAAACTTAACGATTGCACTAACAATAATCGTCCCGAGTGAGTTTAACCGTGGTCGTCGTCGTCATGAAAGCTGAATTGTTTAAGAAGATTAAAATACAGGAAGCCAGTTTAACTGAAAATAGTTCTCAGCCACTAAATAATTTTAGTGATCATTAAGTTTATGAGAATGTGAATTGATTTCCTAAAAATACGCTTTAAACTCATTTCAACCCTCTTACAGCTTAGAGTTAAAAAGTTATTCCGGACTATAAACATTGTTTTAATGATACTTACTGTATCTACACCTACACTTAATGGCAACATAGAAAAAGTAATCATAATTAATGAGTTCTTTACGGGCAACTAGTTATGCACTAATGATAATTGCAATTGAACACAGCTTGAGCCGTCTGGCGTATTGAGGCTCCTTACTTAGGAAGCTAAGTAAGGATCTTTACCATTTTTGCATCGGCGCAATGCAGGTGTTGGCTATAACTCATTCACCAGATACGCCATCAGCGTGCGCATCCTGTAATTAATAAAAGGCGACATCATCTCGCGCGTACCTGGGCGCCTTCTCGATTGTCAATCGTCGCGCACGCATGCGACGCGCTAAACAAGTGGAGGATTTCGCTAATGCACGCATATTAGCGATGGCATAAATTACGCACGTGGTGGGAATTAATACGCATGCCGTACGCTAATACGTGCAAATGGTAATGGCGGCGATTAAGCATTCTGTCTGCCAGTGAAATGTCAACTTGTTGCTGAATCTAACTAAATCATATTGCTTTTTTGTTGGCACGCACACTTCGCACACTTCGGACACTTCTACATCCTTTTTCGGAGCGCACCTCATGAATAATGTATCATAATTTGTGATGTCTTTCTTATTATTCAGCCTCAGTTAATTATAACTTTTGTGATGTTATCATAAATTTGCGCAAAATTAACCAAGTAAATTAGGTATATACTTATTCATTTGAATATTTTATTATTATGTAATTTCGTCTCTCGGTATATTATTAATACCAATAAATCATTCAAATATGATAATTTCTATGATTACACTAAATTTTTGATACATATTATGTTTTCTTTAAATAAATTTCTAAAATTACCAAGGAAGTCAATGATTTGATACGTTTGACCTTGCACATTTCGAATAATTAAAACAATTAATTAACAAAAATATTCTGTTTCTAAATTTAATAAATTTTCACAGCCATTAAAACTGTACAAACACCTATCAGAAATGAATCACAGCGAGTCAATTAAATCGTTTGGAATTTGCGTGCAAAAGTATGCTTACTGTTCATGGCACGTGAATGAATAGGAAGTAAATTTAAGAAGTAATTAATTTTATATGAAATGATAACCTAATGACAAGTGGAATAAAATGCGAAATATATGCAAACGTGTAGGTTCGTGGCGCAAAGAGGAGCGGCAGCAGCGTAAATTTTTGCCGCCTTCCAGCAACAATTTCACGAGGAAACCGTAATAAATTTTAAGGACATCTACTGGACTCAAGTGTGTTGCTTGCTGCACATATGCAAAACTCGGCACACGTATAAATAAATGGCATAATGACAGCGTGCGTATAATAAAGCTATCTTCTTCAAACACGCTCGTAAATACGCGCAAATACAAGCCAAATGAGTGAATATGTTTTGCGCACTTGTGCCCAACCTACTTCTAATCATCGTGAACGAACGAACGCGCGCGCGCGCTCGCGCCAGGATCATGAAAAACAGGATGTTTTCATTTCAACTCAATGGCGGCAGGCTGCGAGCAGTACGCAATGTGGAATTATGCACTGTCATAGCTTGCAATCAACAAGGCCATGCTTTATTAAACAAATTAATAATAAAGTGCAACAAAAGTCCTTTCATCGCGCTCCGCGTTGGTTAACTGTAAAGATTAGTTCGTTCGCTCAATCATATTTTATATATTTCGCTCGCGTTGCAAGGTGTGCGCGCGCGCTTAGAAAGGGATATAAAGCAACTTAATTGAATATCACACGAATATGAATAATTTAAACAAATCTATGGCTGCACCGAACACTTTGTAGATACAGCCGAGTGGACACGGCACGAATGTGGATGACATGAAAAACAAGCAATTGCGTTAAAACTGCCGCTGCTGCTCCTGCTTCGAAGCTTGGAAGCGATTAGGTTGGAATATCAATGCGAAGAGATGCGTTTTGCGCGCTTTTCGCAATTTGCACACGTGGGTGTTCGCCATAATTCCACAATTTCTGTGCTCCGCGCGCGACGTCATTAACGCAGTGCGCTTGCCGCAATTTGCTGCATGCACGCGCACACCTTCCATAACAAAGCGCACACCAAACGCAGCCGAGAAGATAAACAAATTTGACAAATTGCCAAAGAGTAATAATGAACATGTCTTGCAATTTGTTGCTCCATTGGAATTTACCTATTTTTACCAATGTCTCAGCGTTCACAATTTGTTTATTTATGTTTACCACGCTCATTAGAATGTAGGTATTCAAAATTTTGATGCTAAAACTAAGCATTTTTCTGAATTTCGATTATATTTTAAGTCAGTTTATCTTCTATTTCTCATTTGAATATAATAAAAGCAGAGTTTGTATGAAACGAAAGCCTATTTACAGAATCATGAAAGTTATTGCAACATTTCTGCATTTTTATCAACATTTTTAAGCACCTCAAAACGCGAAGAACGTGAAGATAACTCGCATTGATTATGCATTTATTTATTTGTTTATTTATGCGGCCGTGTGTGCGCTGGTAGCAAAACGATTTTACGATCGGTTTTACGAGTTCGTTCCATTTCCTTTTTCATCGCGAGCGAGCCTCACAAACGAATTCGAGGCTCAACGAATCAAAAAGTCATCCAGTGCGTGTCCAGTCAGCCGTCTCAATACCGGATTTAATTAAAAACTTAATTAACCTCACATCTAATAGCCAGCCGCATAGCATACGGAAAAAATAACGTAAATGAATCTCTCTCTGCTCTCCTATGCACACACTTGTTATACAAGGTGTCCTCCTTATTATCTGCATTTGCGCGCCTACTAAAATTCACGTCCATCATAAAAGTGCACACTTCTCTTCAGAGTCTGTCATTTATCGATAAAACGAGCGATGAGTTAATAAGGTGTTGCGTTTTATAGCTGGCTATATCGAATTAATTGATCGTCGATCGTATTACTATAAACACACTTTTACCGCATAAAAATATGCTAATTTTTGAGCACACGTTCGGGGTTTTAAACACTTTTTATTAGCCCATTCCGACGCACGCCTAGTCGAACAATAATGAACGCAACAAAAGTAAATGCATGTTTCATAAGAGAGTTAGTTAGTTAGTTGCTTTGCTAATTGCCAAATGTTATACATGATCATTTCGTTTTTTTTCGGCAACTCATTCCCATTCAAAGGCAATCAGGCACAGCGTAAATAAATTAAATTCAGTGACTTATTCGAATTTGCTGCAATTTGTATAGACCTGTTATTGAATGCAACATTACGGAAGAAATCGTTCAATATTCAATTATCATTCAATGTTTATTTGTTTGTTTTCAATTGGTGTTTGGTTAACGGCCCTCAAAAATTTTA
Source organism: Anaulacaspis nigra (assembly GCA_030264675.1). Taxonomy (NCBI): domain Eukaryota; kingdom Metazoa; phylum Arthropoda; class Insecta; order Coleoptera; family Staphylinidae; genus Anaulacaspis; species Anaulacaspis nigra. The sequence continues at coordinate 3,874 of JARJDV010007151.1, read as the reverse complement.
TAAGCCTTCATGAATAAATATTTCTCCTATTCAATGGCACAAAAATATAAAATTTTGAAGCATAAAATGCCGGAATTAGAATTTAACACACCCATCAAGTTTATAGGCATTGAAATAATAAAATTTTCGAGATTATTGCAGATAATAAAAGCAAGTTTAATATTTTTTGATTCTCTGTCTACTTTTGACGTTCATTTCAATCTGATTACGCAGCGAAATGTAATCATAAACAATGTGTAGAAATTAATTGCATTTATTAATCTACAAAGATATTATTTGTTCAATAATTATTACTTGATATGCAAATGGCTTTCGTTAATAAATTAAACACAAACGCGGGGGAAATGCGGAAAAACTAAACAAATTAATTACTTCGTTAATTAATGCGTAATTAATACGCAAATTGATTGTAGCACAGCATCGTTGTCAATTGCGAATGAAAAGAAAGGTGAATCAAATGGCAATTGTAACATGCAATTAAACTAATTAATTTGAAACCAATGAAACTCGGCGGGATTAAAAGTGCGCGTAATTAAGTAATTCAATCAGCATTTCACAAACGCACTATGTTCGAATTTGCATAATATGAACGGCAAGGCATTTTCGTTCGAAATATTCAAAGATTATTTAGATTTCGTGTTTGATGCTTCGGCATCCAAGGTGAAGCACATACGATCTATTCATTAGAGTCATTTGCATTTTATAAAAATTAACAACTAACTAGCGATTGTATTCCGGAGATTTCAATCAAAATCACTTATGAATTCGTAATTAATCTAATTATGTTAAGGAGGTGGATTCATTTTTTTATTACGCTTGCATATTATGCGTTATAAATTTAATAACTTTTGTAATAGATGCCAATCTGTAATATTAATCTATATTTTTTATCGTTTTATGTAAATTGAAAATCCGACATGAAAATGTTTCTTATTTTCTGATATTTAGTGTATGATTAAATTTCCCTAACTTGGTAAGAGTGTTCAAGACCATTAAACAAATAAAGAAAAGTTAAACCGAGAAAAAATAGAAATGATAGAAAGTCGGATGTAAGAAATTATTTCCCTTTTATCGACAATCTTCTATTATCATTATCATCGAGGCATCGAGCATCGCATACATGCGCATACGATGATAATCTTTATGGTTCGAATTTCAATTATCATCGTACATCAAAATTTTATTACGCCGACGATAATGACACGTCTTTGTGATTTTTGCGGCGCAGTTCCCATGATGATGAGCATTGATTAAATATAAATAAACGTCAATTAGGTAATTTAAGCCGAGTGAGGGTTAGCTCTATCGTTTGCGCGTAGGTACGAAACGAGCCATCAGTGTGCATTAACATTTCTATTCTTTCTCTACGAGGCGCAGAGCAAGACGAAGAAGAGGCAATCGAGTAATTGGTTGGAATTAAAGTACTCGCTCGTATCGAAATGAAACAAGCGCTTTTGGCCTATTAAATGAGCGAAATTATAGCGCATGGATGAAGATCTCATCGGCTTCGGCGGAGAAGAAGCAGAAGAAGCTATTATCATGCATGTGTGTGATTATTTACTTCTCGGCGCGCTCGCGCAATAGATTTAATGTTAATTGGATTGCAAACAAATAGATAGAAACGCACGTTAAGAACCGTGCTGTGGTGTGCGTCTTCTTGTGCGCTGTACGATTCGTTCGATAATGTTTATAATTAAATTGTACTCGATATGAGCATTATAATTATTCGATTACTTTAGAGCCTTAAATATTTCCTCCTTTTGTATTCTCGCTTCGATCCTGAGAATTTTAACACGTCATATAAGTTTTTACGGTGCTCGCTCGCTCGTTCAAATTTTTGTAACCTAAAAACCTTTATGCAAATTCGCAGTTAACCGACACTTTTCAAGCGAATACGCACAAGTGATTCGTAACAGGATATTACCGCATCCGGTATAAACAAATATTCATTAAAATCGTGCATTAAACGGACAAATAGCAACAAAAAGAGCGCATGTATCAATGAGACGGTAACAAATGTACTATCGGGTTACGAGTGTGCGCCACGTTTCTGGGCGCAAATCTTTCATTGCATCTCATCGAGCCAAGACAGGAAGTCAACGTGTCATAAATACTCACATCCTTAGGACTTGAGGCACGAGCTGCCACCTTGTACAAAGTGTTAGCTTCGATGTCTTAATATAACGTTAAATTGAAATTCGTGTAAAGCCATTTGAATGATTATTTATTATTATTCCAACGAGCAAAGCAAATTACTTCTTAACTATAGGACATACATAATTAAAATTATATCCCATTCATTTATTACTTCCTTTTTCACTACAGTCATAATTCCTACTGTTTATTAATTGTTGCAAAATCAAGAATTAATTATCCAGGAATTTAACAACAAGATTCCTAATTTATCAATTTGATCAAACGATTTGCTAATTTCGAATCATGTCCGACGAAGAATGTTTTACACATTCGTATGTATCATAAGCTATGTTTGAATAAAAAATTATCTAAAACCGTATCAAATAATATATCATAGGAATCGTGACAAAATCCGGTTTGAAATAATTTCTAATAATTGTCAAGCCCGCAGTCATAGACAAAAAAGTTATTTATCAATAAATAACGTGTTGAATTTCTTCGTAAACAACTCTTCGAAGAAGTGTGATTTATTTTTAAACTTTATATCAAAATGCATCACGGCAATTCACGTCACTGAAATATATTATTAGAGAGTAATACGAAATCGAAATGATGTGATTTTACAAATCATTTATATTCATAATACGCTCGTTATTTTAAAATAGATCTGCGATGACTATACATTAATTACGAGAGAGCTAGCTAGCAAACAAGCACGGCAACGAGAACCATCCCACAAACTTAAAATTCTGAGCGAATTTTGCTGCCCAAGTTACGTACACGTATACTTAGACCCATGATATATTGACCATCATTTGAATAATGATATGTTCGCGCTCTGTATGTATTTGCTCGACAAATATTTCTAATACGCACACAAAATTTAATCGAAATTTCACTGCTTTCATACTGACTTTCGATATTTCCAGAATGGAAATTGAATGATTCGCAAATTGCGCCGGAAACGTGTATAGAAAACCATAAATAATCATTAATTTAGCATCGATTTTGATTGTAGGTACAATTTCAATCCTGGTAACGGTGCGCCAAATGATTGATTCATTCGATATTCATCTCGGAGCACTCCGCATTTCAACGCAAACGCTTTTTTTCTCAAGTCGCTAGCGTCATAACATAATTTCTTCATTTCTCAATCGCTTAATTGCTTAATCGCCCGATTGTTTATATTCGCGACCACTTGTCAACAGCCTGCTGCAAAAATTTAATAAGTAAATATTTAGCACACCTCTTGACGTTTGACAATCGGAGATGTGTTTCGAGATAGAAACTAAATGAAAACGAGTAAATTAAAAATTAAAAGTTACACATTTCGTGCGTAGAAATCGATCAATTTTAAATAAGTTTTAAATCAAGTGTGCGATACGTTTGTTTCTTGCTTGGAAATATTTTTCCGCTGCGATTTCGTTCGAGTTGTATTGCATGAGCAAACATTTCGTTTTTTCATGCAACCGTTTGCTTTTAATCATAGTAATTATCGGCTTTAGGAGTAGCGTTAACGCAAAGTCGAAATGGAGTTGAAGTCAACATTTCGAGACAAGGAGGCCACGCACGCGGCCGGCGCACAGTGGTCAATCCGTGGAAAGTCAGTGACAAGCGTCTATAACTTTTGAACGCACGATCCGATTTTCCACGGATTGACCACTGTGCGCCGGCCGCGTGCGTGGCCTCCTTGTCTCGAAATGTTGACTTCAACTCCATTTCGACTTTGCGTTAACGC
>JARJDV010007122.1:0-34153 GCA_030264675.1 Anaulacaspis nigra | reverse complement strand
GCACGCACGCACGCCACTCTAGTCCTAGCACACACACATACAATGCAAGAGGCGGCGGCAAGCCCAACTTTTGCCGCCATCCAAATGTTCGCCGCTCTCAGTATCACAATAATTTTCACACGCGCTACGTCACGATTATGCGATGATTTCAATCAAGTGTGTGTACGTTTCTCATTTCGTCGAATGGGTGGGTCATATTTTCATCTGTCTATTTTCTATACCCTAAAATATCGTCTCCTTTCATGTGTTTTTCTTGATTTTCTTTTGAATTCAATCCATACTCTTAGGGGCGCTTCTTTAATTTAATTTCGTGTAATTATTCATGTACCTACACTTATTATTCAGTTATGTTTTGTAACGTTTTGATTTTGTTTTGTTTTGTTCGCAGCGATTATGACATGAATTATGCATCAGTAGCAGCACCAGCAGCTGTGGCTGTTCCAAACATTTATCAAATTTCGTGATGTTTTATGTTGCATTCTGCAATTACCATTTTTATTCGAACAAGACGTGAAATTAAATAAATTTTATTTTGATCTGTTCTTAATTTGTTTGCTTTTTATTACGTATCTCTCATCACCATCATCATAATCAATTGTTCTACGACTGGCGTTAATGAATTAGGATTATACGCTAAACATGAAACACATACCAATTGTTCACAATGTATTTGTTCATAACTACTCACTTTCAACTAGGACACACAGCCACACACACCACGTGCCGATTTTTGATGATTGTGATGAAAACTCTAAGATGTCAATGAGTTTGAATCGCATTTTGCGAACAGAAACGTGACTTGGTTGTTGTGATTTAATGGTGTTTGTTTTCGTTTACGTTGGCTGTGTGGATTTAAGTTCCTTGTGTTGAGTGTCTATCTCAATGTGCGGGGTTGCTAGAGAGAAAAATATGTCCTTGCGTATGTTTCAGGAGCATGCTCAACTGTGTGAATGCCCTCGAGCAGCATCTGCCCGTTGAGCAAGCTGGCCTTGTGGTTGGCGAGGAGAAAATTCAGCAGGATTCATGTAAGATATTATTCAAATTATTTTTATACGGCTATTTAATTCAACCACAATTCGTGTTTTGTCTTCAAGTTAATTGTTAATGTTTCGTGTAATGTTTCTATGCGCAGTTAAACGTTCCATTCTTTGTAATTGCAGTAACTCTGAAACGAATGTGTATTTACATTGTGCATGAAAGCTTCTAGGGTCAATTTTATTTCAGTAATTAACCGATAGCAAAACGCTTATATCTTTAAAGTTTCTGGCATTATCCTTGCTGAGATTAAATCTAAAATTTTATCTTGTGTAGTTAGATATATTTTCTAAACGAATATGCTTTATTTATTATTCAGAATAACAAATAATGCAATTTTACATCTGAATAATAATTAGAGAATTAAATTAATTATAGGTACTTTTTTAATTGAAATTGATGATTAATGTTGCATGAATCTGATTTGGTCAATGTTTACGAAAACGAGTAAAAGACAACGTTCATGATGAAAGTATGGGACATACATTCACCGAACTATAACGCATGTTCTAGCAAAAAACTGAGGTTCATTGCAATAGTGCAAAAAGACAATGCATTTGATCGACATGAATGCAAACGTAATGGACAAGATAACAATGGGCCACTCACTCGTAATTGAACTATTGACGTTCAATTTAGATACTCGCACTGAAACGCAAATCCAGCGAATTAACTACCTATCTACCTACCTCATTCAATTTGAGTGAGGCGACAATGCAAATTGCAAACGGCAACTGAAGGCTGCCTTAAACTAAGTCTTGGAACGTTTATGAAATAGATGAATAGCTGCTCTCCTCCTAGCCACCTTCATATAATCTAAGACTACTATGTTTTACCAAGTGATAATAATGATTGATTTTGTTCGCATTTTGAACCGGACAGTCCAGAATCCGTTTGACCATAATACTGAGGAACTGCAATTGTTCGACTCGGCGTACTCGGCGAAAAATTTGTTCCCGTCGAGGGCACACTCCACGTACGCCTTCTATTCAGGTACCTGATAAGAACGAATCGCGCATGCAGCGAGTACAAACAACGTTGCGAATGGACGTCATCAACTTCATCATCGTCAAAGACATTTTGTCTCTCAAATACAATTTCTTGGTGGCTCACAATTCGATAATGCCCATGCAATTGCATCATAAAAAGTAAGCGCTCACGATAAGCAAACTCTAAGTGACCAATTCTGAACACTTTCACCATCAACTAACTTTACACAACGACGCACGTTTTCTTCACAACTACTACTACTCTGCCCTGCCGTGTCTGCTGCTCGAAATATTTCAACTGAATTATCGTCCTGCTTTGTGGAAATATTTTCGGTAGCAGATTGGCGTTATCACAGAAAACAAAAGAGCACACCACACGGATTTATTACTAACCAAATATCAAAATAATATTGTACATACACCCAACTAAAGAATAGATAAACTGTTTGTTTATAATGTAAGAAAGACTCTAAGATGAGTGGTAAAGAGAACGCAGATCAAGGACAATGAGGATCGTTACAATGGCGAAGCAACGATGAAATTTGAAAAAGGTCCAATTTATGGGATGATGGATGAAGAAGGTTTGCATGGTATAAATGTTCTTGTACACGTGTAAGACGCATGTAGCATGCATGTAAGACATAATTTGTGTAGTGCAGGTCTTAATTGCAGCTGAATATACATAAATTTCCTCACAGAGGACATTATGCCGTTGCACAAACATTGATTGATTGAATTACTCTCTCTCTATCTCTGTATGTTTGTGTCGCTCATCGATCCGCTGATCGACTCAATCCCATGCAATAGTCAAACGCTTGTCAACAATTCTGTTCTTGTTGTGTGTTCTTGGCCGCTCTTCTCTGTAGCCGGTTCGGAACGTTCGTCCGAGCGCGGTGAATCGGGGAGTCGCAGCCTGCCGCCTCCACTGCCGCCGCCACGTTATCCAAATAGTGCCGTTTGACAATGGGAAAGTCTCAACATCGCAACGTTCAGTCTACTGCCTTTACCTACGCCGCTGCTGGCCCTCGAAGATCATCTCGTCGAATTGATCTCACAACGCACCAAGGCTTGCGCTACATATATACGTCATAGTTTTAAGCGACCGCACCGTCATTAAACCTAACGCTAAATTAATTCGCATTCGTCCGCCGCCTCCTTCGGCCATCCCAGCATCCTGGGGTGAGGATGGGGCGCGACGGCACGCGCGCGCGCACACACATCACAACGTACTGCTAAAATAATACAACGCTGAGATAAGATTGAATTGATAAAAACGCGTTCCGCATATTCACACACCTATTTTAAGATAGTCAACATGAAATTAATACTACCTACTAATCAATAATTCCAAGTCTCAAGAAAATTATCACACCAACAGCAACAATGAGAAGCAACAAGAGCATTTACAATAAATAAATAATCGACTAGCAGGAGATGAAAAACCTATTTAAACTTAATTAACAATATCAACCGTACTAATACTAAACTACCTAAGCATAATAAACACTAATCATCGAATAATAAAGAACTAATTAGTAAGTCGACGAGATTTGGCATATTGGAGGCAAAGCGTATTATGTGCAGCCAATTGTATTTCTTTTTCATTTCCGTTTCCTCTTATTGATGTCGATACGATATCTGTAGGAATACATTCGTCAAACACCGATTGTTACTTCCGAATGTATGAGAAAAAACTCAAAATTAAATCTAAAAAATCGTACACCGTAAACCAAACCACGTTGCATTAAATTTGCGCGGCCTTTAAACGACAAACAAACAACAACAATTTTTTATGAAATGCAAAATCAATGTGTTGTTCATAGTGCTTGGACTAAGACAGACTTAAACAAAGGTGGCCCGAAGACACTTCGAATGTATAAACACTGCAATGCAAGCGATCCATCGTACGTACCGCATAAATTTCGCGTAAGATTTCGGCGCAATGCGAAATACATTGAACCTAGGCCTTTTTGTCTTGTATTATTATCATTATACGAATACAGCGATTGCTTGCGCTACTAATTTATAATGATGATGATGATGATGAGGAAGATTCATTAATTGACGATTGAGAATAATAATAAGTGTAGAAAACAATGCAATTATTTGTAGACGAGGAACAGGTTTTTATGCTAATAATAATTAGTCCTAGTTGCGTTGATTTTTCGAACGCATATTAATATGATACATATATTAATAATTTAATTATAGACATACATGAAATGGTTGTAAAATGCAAAGCTAAATTACGGACAAACAACAATCGTGATGGAAACAAACGTTACTAGAGAATCAGCTATCAAATTGCGCAAACGTGTTTATTATACACTTTATAGAAACTAATCACATTTGATCACACAATTGATAAATATGTGTTCACATGTATAAAGAATTGAATCAGGCGCGCACATCTAGCATTTGACTATGTGCTAGTGATATGCTCAGAATTAGTAAAATGTCTCTTTACTATCAGGATAAATGTTTACGAAGCGCTAGGATTTGATGAACAAATCGATTAAGTACATACTTGAAATTTGAAGCAATTCAAATAGTGAACTGAAAAGTTCTCAAAAAAAAAGAAAAATCTACATAAGCTTACACCAAAAACTAATTTCTATCTAGAACCCTTCAACTATTTCACAATTGAAACACTAAACTAAACACGCATTGCATTTGAAAATTTAATAGTGTACCTCATAGAGTACCCCTAAAATATGCATGCATATTTTTGTACCTTTGTTTTTTCTTTAGAACTATTCTCGTTTTGACTATTTAAATTTATAAACTTGTTTCCCTTCTTTTTCAACTACTTTTAACGTTTAACTATGCTAAGTGTAAAATATTTAGTTGGTCTTACTCATAAACAATTAATGTACCTATATTATTTATTTAGTATCATATACATATACGATTAGAACGAATTGAAATTAAATAGAAACTTTCAATCACAATGTCTTCAGACAGATGTTTTGTCCACGATTTGATTGATTGAAGTTTTCTTAGCACAACGGCCTATGTATATAAGTTTGGCAAGCGTTAGAATTTCTTATATAAAAAACCAACTGTCAAATGTAACAAATTAAAGCAATACAAACTAATGCCCGAGAATATAAACAGCGCGAAAGTGATAAACGCGTTTAATTCGTTAATGAGAAATTGTAAATGAAGCAAAAAAACACACTGATGCATAAACTAATAAGTTAAATCTAATTCTCACTCATCCGTCTTACAAGAATCACACGCTCATCAAGATATCATGATAACATTTTATTCAATATTGACAAATAAAATTGAAATAAAAATAATAATAATATAATAATAATACTGAAGAGAGAGAGAAAAATATTATTCACTGCCACAAGCTAATTGTACTTTTAATAATAAATTATAATAATAACTGAAAACAAAAAAGCAAATAGTAAAGAATTATAAATTAACGAGAAGCAAAGTGAAAACAAAAATGATGAAGATGATGATGAATTCTATAAAATATTGAAACAAGGAAAAACTAATGCACTTGAGCTATTACTAGATATTTATTATAACATGTTAAAATGAAGAATAACAAATTTTGAAAGATATAGAGGAAACTATAAACTAAACATAAACTTAAACAAAACTCTTACTTATACACATACGTAGGTGATAACGAACGATAGGGATTTGATGCAAATTGAAGAAAATAATAATTAACTGCGAAGAGCCGAGTACGAAATCGATGCAATTGCGTGATTTCGAACAGTAAGAATCAACAATGTGAGTTTACTATGTAAAATCATTACAACAAAGAACAAATGAAAACTAAATACAAATGGGAATCGAAATTCTAAAATATATTACTTTTAGTTGATTGTAAAGTTATATAATCAATAATTATAATAATATTAAACTATTACGGTACATTTATATTTGTTTCATATTCACAACTCAATTTATACAAGCAGTTATCCCAAGGAAAAGCCACACCAAGTTTTGTTTGCGTGCCAAGTCAATGTAACTAACAATTGGAATTAACCAAACGTTGTCGATATATTCACATTACATAATACATATTCTACTTCTTTACGTTATATTTCACTTATTTATTTATTTATTTAACATATGTTTGCTTTATGTAACTGTACATATTAGTTAAGGATAGTGTAAGACACAAGATGTAAAATTCTGTTTAGCGGAACTCCGTACGACGGTATTCCGGATAACATGCGCGGAACATGGAAATTTCCGCCTCGTACGGCAACAAGCACATCCACCACAATCAACAGCAACGGTGCCGTTGAAGATACAGAAGACACGACCGACGAAAGCAGCTCATAGGCAGTTTAGTTATTGGTAAATGCACAAATACTTTATGCACACATTCTTAAACCGAATAACCAACCCTGATAATAACAAATCTCAATAAACCATTTATAAGAACAGAAATTAAGCACTGCCAAGAAATCAAGATTAACTGAAAGGATATGGAATTTGAGTTGAACTTGAACCACCAGTCTTAATTCAACGGAATAACATACGACGAATTCATTATTTAAACATTTGTAGCATTATTGTAATGATTATCTATTTACACATACACATATAAGTACTTAACACAGCTATTCCAAGAAAAATTATTATTTAGAGCATATATGGAATTATAAATAGTATAAGTAGTTTTACTATAAAGTATATTAAAATTATGTAAAAAATGAAAAGAATTAATAAGTGCACTGAAATACAAGTAATATGATAATATTAATATTATAATAGAATTTTACAATAATTAATAGTCAGATAACAACTACCTGTGTTTCTAATAATACAATAAAATAAATTCAAGAAAATACTACCTGCAATATATAAACAGTTATAGGTAATATATCTTCAATGGTATTCATTTTACTAAGACGTTCGAATATAATAATTAAATACTCATATATTTTGTATATTCAGTCAATTAGAACGTGCTCCAAGTCCAACAAATAATTTTTAACGATAACATCCTACTTTATTAATTACTTTATTTAATCACATTCGTAGCGAAATAAAAGTAATAATATGAGTGCTTAATAAGAGTAATAAAACAAAACTGATTGACATTGAACATCGATACTGATTATAGAAAATCAAAAACAATGAACAAGAGATGATGGAGCAAAATGATGATTCTAAATGTAAATATTGTTACATATACATTAAATGAGTAATAACTAATAATCATATACGTTATAATAAACTTAAGGAATTTGTTGTCAGATTGGGGAAAATTAAGTAATACATTGTATAAGTCACGCATATTATTAATTAACTTCCACGTAGTTAGCGGGCGTTTGTTAATTACCAAATATAATTTGAGAATTTAGGAAAACGGATTACGCAAACTTTTTCGTTCCACAGCGAACATAAATGCAATATTGATTCAAATTCTAATATACGCCCAATTTGTTATAGTTTATTTCCGGGATTAAAATAAGTCAGGTATATGAGAACGTTATATGAAATTTATTTGTTTTTGCAAACTAAAATAACATAGAATTAGATTTAGAAATATGTTATTATGAATATACTATAATTATATATGATATTGATTTCAATTGCCAAATTATGTGCCTTATTTCTAATAGTGGTAGACTACACATGGATGACCAATATTTAGGGGTCACAAATATTTATTGAAGTATTCATACACTGATTGTTTTGAAAATATTGAAACCACTTTCAGCTGTACTTAAAATCAGACCAGGAATTTGAGAATGCCAGTGAAGTTCTTTGATATTGTCTTGTCCCATATGAATAAACAACAACTGTGGTGGAAGATCCTAAAAGAGGAAGAAATTCAGAATAAACGCAAACTTAAATGTAAGTGATATATACGTACAGGAATATCGGTTACTCTCTCATCATCTTTCTCAACAGATAAGTCCCAAAGTGCAATTTGATTATCAGATCCAGCGGAAGCAAACACTGTAGAATCATGCGGACTCCATTCAACACTTGTGACTGCCGATTGATGATGTTTAAATATGGCTGCCGCAGATCCATCCTTAATTCGGCGTAAATCCCAAATTTTTAAAAATCCATCGTCGCCACCGCTTACTATAAATGGTTCTCGTCTATTCCAATGTATAACGTTAATGTCGCTAGAATGTGCATCATCCACAGTAATCATGCATGCTTTCCCCCCAGGCGCCCTAGCATCCCATACACGAATTGTTTTATCCACAGAACATGAAGCTAAGACACTGCGTTCATTTGGTGACCATTGAATATCTTCTACAGAGGCTTTATGGCCAACAAGTGGTCGTTGATCAACAACCCAACTACTATCAGTTGGTGTCCACAAGTGAATATCTTTTCTGCAATCCCCAGTTGCTAACACCTACAATCCATATAATTTAGTTGTACAGATGAAATTAACATTAACTTGTTATTTACCCCAGGTTGCACTGAAGACCAGTCCACAGCAAAACCCTCTTCTTGATGACCACTAAATGTAAACAAGGGTGTACATTTACTAGTCATATTATCCTTATTATATTTAGCTAAGATCTGCTCATTGTCAACAGCTTGAATTTGTTCATTTAAGTTCCATATACTGACTTTTCCTAATTCACTCCATGCAGCTGCTAATACCACTTCATTATGGATAAAGGTCTGTAATTATTTTGTATTATGATTAACATCTTCAGTAAAAAGCCAGATTTATTACCCTTATACGATTAACACAACCTGGATGCTTTATTAAAGCGCCAGTCATTTTGGGTAGCTTTTCCTCATCTTCTTCATCCGAATCAATTACATCATCATCATCTTCGCCATCATCATCATTCTTTTCTGAACTGGTTCTGTGCATATTGCTTAATTTCATCACAATTATACTATTTGTATGAGCTTGTGAACTTTGACTGCCAGCCACTATATATGCAGTGAGTGGAAAAGCATCCCGATTATCTCCTAATGGAATATGTTAATACTATTTTATAATATGTTTGATAAACATACCTAAGTTATCCTTTATTGTATCAAAACTTAAACATGGAGCGCCAGTTTGAGCTGTATGTAACATTACATATGCCGTTGGATCACATACCAACTTTTCACCTTCCTCCAGTGGTTTCCCAGGTAAATAAACTTCTTGATTATCATTTGTTGCTTCTGTTTCATCCCCCAATGCTGAATCACATTCCTCGGCATCTTCTTGCATTTCTTCATCACTACCTTCCATTACTTCGTCAACATCTGACATTATATATCAATAAAAGTATAACTTCGCTGATCCAAACCCACGTGCTACTATTTTGCTTACTGCTTTTGAAATAACCTTAAAACGGCGCTAAAGTGCAGCTGAGGTATGACGGGTTGCATTGTCACACGGTTTTACAGTTGATTTAAAATATTTCCCGCGTATAAACGGGAATGTTTAATTATAGGAATTATATTCACAATATTTTCTAATAAAAGATAAATAATTTTGTTAACCCAAAGGCTAGAATTTACAATTTTATGAGTAGTACTAAATAGTTCTTTTCTTGCCGCTTAATATATTCTAAAGCTTTATTATAATAGTTGCTTAACCAGTTAAGACACAAATCTATGTTTCAATACCCGACGGATTTAATAAGAAACTGCACTTTCGATATCGTTCTGTCTGCGATTTGGGAGTTACGGGTTCAAATCCCAGCACGAGGCATTCTTTTTTATAAATCTATAAATGAAATTGTAATCTAACTTCTACAGATTTTTCTAGATTCCATTATCAATAATGTTTCAATTCAAATCAAGTGAGTTCAGTTGAGGTGGGTGTATTCAAAATGAGTGGCGCGTATAAAAGACAAACCGATGGCTGTTGGTAACGAAAATCAAGAATGGGGAGGCAGTCGTAGGTCGGACGCTGTCCCAACTAATCGACCTGCAGAGGAGCGTAGCTTGGGGTGGGCAGTCAAGGCATCTTAACTCTACGGGCTTAGAAAAATAAAATTTGGGCCTTTGTAGGCCATCGCGGGCCACGAGGTCCAACACACAGTTATGCCCCTGGGCTCCCCGGAGATTAATTAAAAACTACATTCCTCGGGGATCGAGCCTGAGACTCCAATCATCTTGCAGCACTGTACGGATTGCAATCGTAGTACCAAAGTTTCAGGATGAGTATACACTATAATTTCAGGAAGGATATGTATATGCTAAATCAAGAAAATTAGGAAACAACAATTTAGCTCAATTAATACAGTTTCTTTATTAAACATAATTGAGCGGTTAATTAACAAAGCGAAATCATATAAAAGCAATAAATGATGCAATATGTTTCAGTTCTGAGTTGTAAATATGAATACTTACAAACCTATACCTGTGGAAGAACAGCATCTTCAATTTTTACAGAATGTTGTCGAAATATTGTACCAAAATGTTCTATTTGTCAAACAAAATGATAAAGTCGTGCTTTGGAAAAGTCCCGATGAGCTTCAGAAGTTGTTTGATTTTAGTCTGACGCAAATTGGCACAGAACACGAAAAATTATTAATTCTAATTAAAAATGTGATAAAATATAGCGTAAAAACTGGACATCCGTATTTTATCAACCAATTATTTTCTGGGTATGAACGTGACTTAAAATATTATACTCTCAATAACGAAGTAATGTTATATATTAGACTTGATCCATATGGTTTAGCTGGCCAATGGTTAACCGACGCATTAAATGCAAGTGTTTATACTTATGAAGTAGCCCCAGTGTTCACTCTAATGGAATCGTATGTAATCAAAGAAATGGGGAAAATGATTGGTTCGGAATGGATTGATGGTATGTTTTGTCCTGGTGGATCAACCGGAAATGGTAATGCAATGAATTTGGCACGATATTACAAGAATCCTAACATAAAGGTATGGAATATAATCTAGAAGGACTAATAACTAACTAACACCTTTCCAAATACTGGCAGAAAACTGGCAACGATTCAAAATTTGTAATGTTTACTTCTGAAGAATGTCATTATTCTATGCATAAGTTTGCAGCTTATGTAGGAATAGGGGAGGATAATGTATTCGACATAGAAACAGATGAAACAGGAAAAATGGATTGCAATTCCCTGAAAAATGCATTACAAATTCAACTTAAGAAAGGAAACATTCCTTTTTTGATAGTTGCGACTTTAGGTACAAGTCTTATAAAAATAAAACAGTTGTTTTGAGTTAATTTTAATATGTGTAACAGGAAGTACAGTACGCGGCGCCTTCGATCCTATTAATGATATCGCGGACTTGTGCAAAAAATATAAGATTTGGTTGCACATCGATGCCGCATGGGGCGGCGGATTATTATTCTCGCAAAAGCATCGCACCAAATTGAATGGCATAGAACGTGCTGATTCAATTGTAATTAACCCACACAAGTTACTTGCAGTCCCACAACAATGTTCTATTTTGTTTGTTCGACATAACGGACTGCTACATCGTTGTCATTCGAAAGAAGCGCAATATTTATTTCAAAAGGATAAGTATTACGATGGATCGTTTGATCCTGGTGACAAATACTTGCAATGCGGTCGAAAATGTGATGTTTTCAAATTTTGGCTCATGTGGAAGGCAAAGGTTTAATGATTTGTTTATATTACATATGTGAATTGAATAAATTGAAGCAATAATTGAAACGATATTTTCCAGGGCCTAACTGGTTTTGCACGACACGTTGAAGACCTAATGGAAATTGCTGAATACTTTGAAGAACAAGTACGAAAAAGACCTGACTTTCAAATGGTTACTAAAAGACACTATATGAATGTTTGTTTTTGGTATTTACCAAAATATCTTCAAGGTAAAACAAACATTTTAGAGTACACTCCACAACTGCAAAAGGTTTGCATTTACAAACTGTTTACAAATACGTTATATTTACATTATTTTATTAGGTTGCCCCCTTAATCAAAGCAGAAATGGTTAAACATGGTTCTGTCATGCTGAGTTATCAGCCGTTGAAAGATTTACCGAATTTCTTTAGATTTGTTTCCCAAAATTCAGCTCTTCGTTTCTCTGACGTAGATTTCATACTTGATCACATTGCAGAAATCGGCAGAGCATTATTTCCTTGAGTGATATAAAAGTATTACTTGGCCTAGATTATTTGCAATTACATAATATGAGAATTACTAATTACCATATGAACTCAGTACGATCAATATAAATTAGACAAGTAGTTGGTATTTAATTAATAAGAATCAACATCCTTTTTCTCTGGAATTTTCATCGAATTCCGGGACCAAATTGAATAAACTGGGGGGAGAAATAGGGCAGAGGCAAGCAGTTGAAAATTGGATTCCACCATTGGAACGCAATGGAATGTCATTTGCGTATAATGATGTAATGAACTACATAACTAATATTAATTTTAAAGTAATTAATTAAAATTATAATGTTTAGACAATATTTTAACGTTTTAACTACACGCCATGTGAAGAACTTTATCATTAAATATAACTATATATAATAGCATATTGAATAGTTTTAAGAACATTGTAAACATTATTTATTTAAATTCTTATACATCCTAACATAATTCTCTCATTTTTCTACGAATATTAAAGGCAAAATGAGGATCACGTTTCTGCAAATTCCAATACGTGCATTCCTACCCTTGATATAAATACCGCAGCCACCGGGATCGTCTTCATTTCAAAGCGACATGCCGTGCTCGCAGTTTCTGAGCGTGTTCTACGCTTTATTACTTTTATGTAATTCCAAAGCGACATTTGCAAACCAAGTATTTAATATTCCGCTAGAACAAGACGGAAAAATTACTTTAGATTGGACGTTGGATTATTTAAAAGAAATAATTTGGTTTGAAATACATTTACCAAGTGAAGATTTTGGGTGGTTTGCCTTTGGCTTTTCTGATTATGGAGATCCTTTTCCTGGTGATTATTACTTATTGTGGACCGATTGGAAAAATGTAGTTTCTTTAAAAGTAAGTGAGCGTATTCATCAAAATATTATCTAATATATTTAATGCACATATTAAGGACGCATGGGCTGACGAACATGGAGTATTGCATATTGATAAACAGCAAGATGTTATTGGCTATCATTTAAAACAACGCGGAAAAGTATTAAAATTTACTTTTCACCGAAAATTTGATACCTGCGACCCAAACGATTATATTTTGGATGATGGTACAACTCATATTGTGTGGGCAAAAGGTCACGAGTTAATACATCATCCTGACGGAATAAACATAAGTTCCCATGACTCTGGAATGGTTAGAGCACAATTACTAAAAAATTTAGAAGTGCCCGATACTCCACCGTCAAATGCTAGTTTATTTGATTTACATGTAGATTCCGTAAATGTACCAAGTTCTGATACAACATATTGGTGTAAAGTTGTTAAACTTCCTGAAAGTTTTAAACAAAAGCATCATGTTCTCAAATATGAACCAATAATTGACGCAAAAAATCAAGGATTAGTTCACCATATGGAAGTGTTTCACTGTATCGCACCACCAGAAGACGTTATACCCAATTATACAGGATCATGTTTTGCGGCCGATCGACCACCAAAGACGCAAGTATGTAAACGCGTATTGGCTGCATGGGCTATGGGTGCAAAAGGATTCACTTATCCTGATGAAGCAGCATTACCTATAGGTGGTGAGAATTTTAATCCATATGTAATGTTAGAAATCCACTATAATAATCCGCAACGACATTCTGGGATTGTTGATAGTTCGGGGGTAAGATTTCATATAACTTCAAAACTACGAAAAATGGATGCTGGAGTAATAGAACTTGGATTAGAATACACTGATAAAATGGCAATTCCACCGAATCAAGATTCTTTTTCTTTAAATGGTTACTGCACTTCAGAGTGTACTTCGATTGTATGTATCATATTATATATATATATATATTCTGAAAGTTGATTAATATAAAAATTAATTTCTTATTTAGACTATACCACCTAGTGGTATAATTATATTTGGTTCGCAATTACACACCCACTTGACGGGAATTAAAGTTCGCACGAAGCATTTCCGCAATGGAATTGAGTTACCTGAATTAAACAGGGATGATCATTACAGTACGCATTTTCAGGAAATTCGGAGGCTAAAGAGATTGACCACAGTTTTACCTGTAAATTTAAATACATTGTACTTATAATCAAAATTAAATAATTTGCTCCCAGGGTGACGCACTGATCACTACCTGTGATTATAGAACTTTGAAGAAGGATAATATTACACTCGGTGGATTTGCAATCAGTGATGAAATGTGTGTTAATTACATCCATTACTTTCCGGCAATTGATCTTGAAGTTTGCAAGAGTTCAATCAGTGACGATGCCCTGAAGACATATTTTCAATATATGAGAGAGTAAGTTATTAATTTCTTGATATCATTTGATTACTTGTGATTTCAGATGGGAAGATCAAGACATCTCGTCCGGAAAAGGTGTATCAGCGAATTATGGATCAATTAAATGGAATAAAATGCGTGTCGAATTATTAAAAGATGTTTACGCTGAAGCACCTTTGAATATGCAATGTAACATGTCCAGTGGAGATCGCTTTCCAGGGTATTGGGATAATACGCCCATTACTACAAAGTTAAAGCCGCTTCCTCCAAAGCGGCGCAAATGCTTCAACGAACCAAATAATAATTAAATGCATAAAATGTAAAAGATACATGATAATCAATGTAAAATGATGTAATAAAACATGTAAATTGTAATGCTGAAAACATTGAAAACCATTTATTTTATTACATCTAGTTATTTATATAATTACAAATACATGAAAACTTCTTAAAAATACCTATTATCATATATATTTTACATGTTAATGCTATGTTTTCTATACACTACTTAACTTCTAATTTAACCCAAGAATAAAGCCGCCAGTTACAGCAAAATAAATCTATGAAAATGAGTGTAAAGCAAAACGAAATTTTATCCGGTTTTAAATTCCAAATAAGAAAATAACTTAAAATCATCCTTATCCCGACAATCGAATGGATCATCTTATTTGGGCTTTCATTATTTCCTTGGTACACGGTTTATCCATTTTGAAAAATGCTGTGTAAGTGATTTCGCATACACTTAAATACACTTTTTGCCTCGAAAACGTTCATCTTCATCAGCAATCACTCTGGCATGTCACCATCTGCTTGCACTGAAGCCTTTTGTACAAAACAGGACCTTGCAACTGATTCAAACAACCTAGAACCAAACAATTGTTAGAAATATCATAAAAGAATGTACAAACTGGAAATTCGCATAATAATTATACTTACTTTTCGATTTCTGAAGCACAATGAACAAATTCGTGCGTCCAAAATTTGTACGTTGGATTTTTGATCAATTCTATGAACGTAATTAATAGTCCCCAGGGATGCGGCCTATTCACGATTAGCCGTTCCAAGAGAACACGAGTAATCTGCTCCTGGATAGCCTCAGTATTGGCTTGTTCAAACAGATGAAGCAAAGTGCACGAAAAGTAATGCGTGTGACTGTTTGGATAACGCAATTGATTGGCAATGGCATTGAGAAACAGGAATCGACCTTCAGTGTCCAAATCAACAGCAAGGTTTTGGAAGATATCCATGTGCGCACTATGCGCAATTGTCGTCATACTAGGAGTCAAACTTTTGCCTCTAATATAAGCAATTGCCTGTGTACCTACGTACAAAACCAATGCATTCATAAGTGGAATATTATATCTCATTCCAGGCTCATTAGAGACTTGCAAATTACTACGAAGTTCAGAAAGAAATGTGACTGGTGTTCGAAGTTTCAAGTAGGAGTCCAAATCTTTCTTGAACGATGCAGGCGTTATCGTTGAAGTAAAATTGCTAAGAACTCTCGGCCCAAAAGCAATTTCCTGAAGTATGTCCACTTTTAAATTTGGAGTAAATGGATCCGGCAATCGCATATTTCTGGGGAACGCTGATAGAATCAAATTGCGCATTTGAATGCAGTTTGGCGGTATAACGTCGCAAAAACCATAATGATAGTCACATAGAAATTCCGGAAAATCGTGTAATAATACAAGTAGTACTCGTAGTGTGCCTTTGTACAGCATTGTCACTGGTTTTGCCAGTTCGGCATTCCTGAGGAATGGCGACAAGTACTTGAATAAATCAATTAGTAGTTGTGCAAACATTGCCCATCCCTTCTGCTGAGGTGTTGCAGCGAGCATTCTTCCCATAAAAACACGATGAGACACCAATTCCAACCATGCATAGCAAAATCCTGCCGCTTTGGATGGCCTCAAAATATGTAACGTATGACAATACGCAGTAAGTACATGGAAGTTGATTGCTTCCAAGACTGGCTCTGGAGCGTTCAATTCTAAGAATAACATAATAAAAATCCGATGGTAAGGAAATTGTTGGAAATCAGTTCCACGTTGTTCATGATCTTGAAGTAAGCAGCCGGCGACAATGCCTAGCACCTTATTGAGCAAATGGATCTTTGTTGTGGTATTCTGTGAATCTCCAGAATGCTTCACAAGGAGAGTTACTAATCGAACGAAGGCATCTAATGTGTTAAAGCACTTTGCGCGAATATGGTTGTTCGTTAGTGTCTGATTATCCATGCTGCGATAAACAATCTCGACGCACATCTGAGTAGACAACCTGAAGAATCGAGTGATCAAGTCATCAGTTTTCAAAATGCCTTGCAAATTCATCTGATGCACAAATAAACTGAATGCTTTCGTTGAATCACGGCCGGTTGGTTGTGCGTTATAAACGTTAATCCAATCTCTGATGAGATAGTCGGTCTTATCCATCAAGCCTGGAGGATCTTCATAATTCGCTGCTCGTACTTGCAAAATTCCATTGTGTATGTGTACAACGGGTCCTCCAGATCGATCACCCATTAAACTGTGATCATGCTGTTGGCGTAATAAATCCAACACGGACGTGAGTGCTTCCGGTGGTGGGCGCAAGTGTGAATTGATCTTCATCATCATTTCAATCGTGGTGGCAAAATCACTTTCACTAACAAACTGATTCGATCTATCATCAATTAGTAAGTTCTGTATGAGCACAGTCGTCATTGCAACAGCTCGGTAATTAGGACCATTTTCCATGCACTGTGCCAGCGCCAAGTCAAACGTTGGCATATTTACTAGTCCAGCGCGGATAAGCGTTTCAATCGCTGTTTCGTTATAACGGAAATCATCACGGAAATCAGTTAAAAATCTCGTCACATTTTTATTAATCCATTGTTGTCCATAAGCCCTGGGATCTTGCAGGGACTTCAATATACGTATAATTATCTCTTTGAATCTTGCATTCACCAGATCGTCCACGGGGCTAAGGGCTTCTTGCAACGATTCGACGCACTAGAAAAGTTTATAATGTAAACTGAGAAATATGAGCTTTAAATTGTGCTTACCTTTTGTATAATCGCAATGGACGAACCAATTTCGCGATTATGCATTAAAAACATGAGACATTCGCGAATCATGACCATTCGACTATTTACAACTGCATACCCATTCTGGTTAGCCGTTGCTTGTATAAACTGTTCCGCCTCAAGAGCAAGTTTTTCAAATAATGTAACCAAATCATCAGTTTGTGTTATTTGGAAAGGTGTCGGTCCATGCGTCGTCTGCGGTTGTTCCATAACAACCGTGGGTTTAGGAATGAATAACGCACTATCGCGTTCGGTCAATGGCAAGAAACCTGGGATGTTGCGGGCGAATTCTTCATACACGGCCATTTGTGATGGGCTAATGCCACCGACCTTTAAGCGAATTTGTTCTGGCATTCTTTCAGCTTGATAGCTAAGTGCAATAGGATCGCAATACCGCCTGAAAAAGACAATAACATAATCATCTTTAATAAAAATATTTCAATTATAACTTGCCTTCCTTCCTGTCGTGCAAGTTTCCTTAATTCAAATTCGTTGTATAGCCTCTTATCTATCTCCGGTATGGCTTTTTCAATTGCCGTCTTTTGAATAAATGCACACGCAAATTCCATATTATCTTGAGCAATAATATTCGCAGCTTGCTCAATCATATCTTTCTGCTGTTGTGTTGGTGTGAGAAGAGCAGACTTCATCGATATTTTAAATTGTGTATTAATGGAAGCTAACAATTGATCCCTGCAAGTTATCATTGCCATTCCTGCTGTTAGATTCCGAACCATGTAGTGTGACGCAGAACGCATTCTGTTCTCATCTGAATCCAAAGCAAAATCCTTTCGGATAATATTCTCGCAAGTCTGCAGGGCAATTTTAATTGCCCGGTCAACGACAGGCGCAATCCAGTCCTGAACTGCTCGATCAATCGAACTTTTTACTAAACTTTTAAGTTGCGGCTGTGTTTGGAATAAAACTATTGATGGACTGATGGTAATATGAGACTGAAAAGTTGAATTATTGGTCAACTGTATATCCATGTAACTAAATCTTGGTTCAGGCGCTGTAATATTAGATGTTGGTGTCACACTACTAGGCTGAACAGCCGGAGGAGTACTTGTTGGTTGACCACTAACTTGATTTAACTCAGGTTCATTCATCATGGATTGTATAGTCATTTGTGAAGTAACCTGAGGAGTATGTGTCTCTTTCTTGGAGGTAAGTGTCCTCAGTTGATACTCAATTTTTCTTAAAACGTCGGGATCTTTAAGAATGTTAGTTGGTTTCAAATTATTGATTTCGATGTCCAAAGTTTTGCAAAGCACTTCTATTTCAAACTTTAGATTAAGTTTTAAATCTGGCTCTTGGTGCATTTCAGCTAACACATTCATGATGGCAATAGTCCACGGATTTGGAGCTTTGAACACTTTGCTTTTTGCGCACGATTCCAATATTTTTGCAATGAATGGTACAATATAAAGGAGTTCTTGCTGACCTTTATGATAAGCTTCAATTAATAAGCTCTTTAAATCAATATCAACGTGAAGAATTGGTATGTTACGTCCCAAAGTCATCATCCCAAGCCAATGGCCAAGATTTTTCAGCAATGATCGATCAGAAAAATTGTCAATAACCTTATCGGATCGTAACAAAACTTTGATGTTACGAAAAGTTTCTTTGGTCACCATTCGGTTTACTTCAGGAATTTTTAATACGTCCAAAAAATTCGAGTATAATGCATGAAAATTCAATTCAATTGATGCGCGCTTCATTACTAAATATTGAGATATCCAGGGCCAATACTCATCCGAAACAATTTCTCTTAATTCATCGCACTTCTTTTGCAGATTTAACTGACTTATATTGTTGAAAATAAAAGCAATCTTATCTTGCAGTTGTTCAGGTGGTGACATAATTTTTTCTTCTTTTTCAGTCGCCACAAGTAACGTATCAATATTAGTCGCGTTCGCTATTGATGGTCGACTTCCCAAGCTTGTAGCGGAGCTTGTGCTTACTTTACTGACGGATGAAGTGGCAGGGGTGGATTTGTATCCTTGATTTGATAATGGAGGTCCCAGAACAGCGACTAAATTCGCTGGTAAAACGGGTCCTTGCGGTTTAGTGGGCGGCTCGGCACTTTGCAATCCATATTCAACATACTCAATCAAATGCGGTGGGAATTCATTAAAATGTGGTATAGTGCGCACGTGTTCACAATATTTATGATATTCTTTTAATCTGGTCTTGAAACGATCCAGGGCAGCAATACCGAAGTAATACATCTTTGAACCTTCTTGTTTTCGCAATGCGTCTAGTACAAAACGCAATGCAAGTCCGAGGGCCATGTAACTTGCAACCAAGCCGCGCTCAATAATACCACCAAACAACTGCGCGGTAATGTGCAATTCCTTATCAGGATATTGCGGAAAGAACCTGTACTCTTCAAACAGATTTCTCAGCATGCAATGAAAGACCTAAAAAATTGTCGGTGAAAGGTAAAATGTAGCCTATGATTAAGTGTTTGTTATTAAAGTAATATTCACCTCTCTCTCTCGCTTAATTGGGGATTCTTGAAACCGCTTCAACATTTCAAGCACTTCATCGATTGTCAACGTGGGATGCGGTGGATGATTGTAGATTCTTTGGAAATAGCTATTTGCCTCATCTTCGATGTCCTTCGAAACATTTGGAGCGATTTCAGGAAACAGATTATTATCCGGAACGCGTTTCTCCAAGCCGGGGTTCGGTGCACCCATCCTCCCAAGAGCACCAAGAGAACTTGGAACCAATGATGCTCCAGTTCCCACCGGACCCTGATGTTGCATCGGCATTATCGGGAATGGACTGTTTGATGCACCTGCGGCGCTCAATATTCTGTTAGGTGATCCAGGAGATTGTACTAAAGGACCTAAACCACCTTGTAATGTAAACGCTGAATTGTTCTGTCCCGCAAGAGACATGTTGGCCAGTGACGAACCAATGTTGGTGATGGCTTCGGCTGATGTCGAATTATACAATTGACCCGCTATGTTTGATGGATTAAAAGGGCCATCCAAACCTCTATGAGAACGCAATAGAGTGGTTTGTTGGGCTTGCTGTCTGTTCTTCAGCAGAGCCTGATAGTTAGCCGTAATAGTCGTAATCGCGTCAATGCATTCCGGACTGAGATTAATGAGTTGACTATTTGTTAAACAAATAACAATCGTTGCTAACGTTTCCGGAGGCAGCATACTCGGCTTGAGGGAATCCTCGGCCTTGCCAATGATTTGAGGGCACCGTCGATGTAAAAACTTAATGCATGCCGTAACAAAACTTTCACCGTGCTCGCGAATTTTGTCTTGCAACCACTTTTCAAGTTTCAGATACTCTCTACGAGACGCTAAGCAAGCCAAATCAATAATAAATGGATAAGATTGTACATTAAGTAACATAGACAAGGCCTTTAAGTCCTGAGCCACGTCGAGAATACGTGATAAACGCGCTTGATCACCGTCTCCTCTCGAATACCAATCTGCCATTGCATGCATTATCGTCGGTCTGAAGTTGCCGTTTTGTGAATGCCACGCATGATGTAAGATTATTGCAGAATTGGCATGGTTTCCCAAAAAGATCGGGAATAATAGTGTAAGCAAATCTTGCCGCAAAACCGTCAGAGGTCCTTGAATCTGCAGTAAAGCAAGAATTAACACATCAGGGCAGTTTTGTATCGGAAATTTGAAGAGTTCCTGCACTTGAGTATAACACCCACAGTCGGCAATTGATAATAACACTTCCACCAAGTTTAATGAGCGCCACATAGTCAAGTCTTTGCTATCCTGTTCTGGTGGCGTTTTCAGCACATCGACAGGGACCAAAGTGCACGAATAGTCCGTGAATGAAAACACATCCGAATTCTTCAGTATGTTTTGTAGCAAACTCAATTGCGCTTCGATATTCACCCACCGCCGATAAAAATGATCAATTGGGAACGCTTCGGAACGGAACCCCGCGACTTGCACACCGTGTCGTAAAACAGTTACTAGGAATATTAAACTCTGTCTATCCCTAATGAGAAAATCGGGTTTGTCCAGCTCGAACATAACATTACTCCATGATACATTCGGTAGTAGTTCCATCGCAGCTTGAACAAACACATCAGGGTTCCAAGATGAAGATCGGTTGTCGTTGTTTTTTACAAATGAGCCAGGCGCTTGGATGTTCGCCGATTCATCCAATCCATTCACCGTGCGACACATGACGATGAGGATTTTCGCAATGGAAACGGGCGTCACATCATTGCGACTTAGCTTGAGTATGTAGTTACGGCAATCCTCCACGCTAGCCGTGAAGCCGTAGCCAATTTCTTTTATGAGATCAGGCATTGTACACTCTAAGATTCCCCCGGATATACCGGGGCCTTCACCTGACATTTCCTGTGAAAGCTCGCAGTCTTCTGGATACACTAATGGTGCTAAGACGACGGGCACGAGATCTTGAGGAAAGTCCCGCTGAAGCGCAATTAGAAACGATGTGTGCAGTTCGCCAGTAAGGCCCAGTTCTTTAGGACACTTAAGTACAGCCGAAAGTATGAAATGCAACACCTCCGGTGTGGTATCGTGAAGGCCACCTTCGTGCTGACTACCACTTCCTTCAGTGTCGACGTAAGACTTTATAAGCACAGGTACACAAGTTTTCAGATGATTTTGCGCGAACGAGACGACCTCTTTATTTGGTGAACTAAGAAGTGCAAGTGCAAATACGACTTCTTGAACGGGGGACAGACGAAGGCACTTGCACAATTGTGGAAAAAACTGTGGTCCAACTTTAAGATTCTACAAATGGGCAAGTGCCAAGGCAAATAGTAAACGTTCTAAGGATTAGTTATTTAGTTAATCTTCTTACCTTGTGATTGTTTAATGAATTGGTAGTGGCTGAACAAAGAGCGGTGACCAACGAT
The DNA here is from genome assembly GCA_030264675.1 of Anaulacaspis nigra. NCBI lineage: Eukaryota > Metazoa > Arthropoda > Insecta > Coleoptera > Staphylinidae > Anaulacaspis > Anaulacaspis nigra. The sequence goes on along the minus strand of JARJDV010007122.1, from coordinate 11,853 downwards.
GGTTTATTAAGCAAGATGGAACAATATTCAAGCAACACCTGGTTATGGACTGTCGGTGCTGTTTTTTTAGATGCTTCACTAAAGTCCACTGAGAGAAATAGACATTGAGCCAGGTGTCTGTCTGCTTCTAATCCATGAAGGTTCACCAACTGTAAAGTTAAAGAATATCGTCAATTAATGCACATTTATTAAGATTTTCTGTTGAATTGGTAACCGATTTTATTATAGCTAACGCATGTATATAGTGTGATAATATGGCATTTTTATAAAAAAAATAACTATTGTCAAAATCTACTTCGGAATAAAACAAACATCAATGACAAACACAAGAAACACTGACCTGAAGGATTAGTGATACAATGACAAATACCAACGCTAACTGTCTCGAAATGAATCTAAAATGCGATGATTGTGTCAACAGAACATGAAATCGTAATTGTAAGTACCATGCACACAGGAATACACTATAATTTGGTATTTTTGGCTAAGTCGGTTGATGTTGATAATCAAATATCAAAGTCTTACTATCTTATCCACGGAAACCAAATAGAAAATGCCCGAACCAGCAAGAACCATCAACTTACGAATAAACGCAATACGTAAATTGCAAATTTTATCAATTTTTATCACTTTATCAAATCAAAACTCCATGTTGAAGTACAACAAAAGGCACTTTCTTAGGTCATCTTGAGACGAGCGTTAAGAACACGGCACCAATTTCACTTGCCTCCATGCCTGCTTTAATTCATTAAACTACACAAATTCGGCACTAACTGCCGTATTTTGCAATTTATATCGTCAGTATTTCGAAACAGTTGCAAATACAAAGCTAACTTGGCCATTCAGTTGGTTTGTTGTCAACACTATATAATAAATAATGTGGCAACATCGGTTTTTTTATTGTCGGAAATGAAACAATATGGCTGACAGCGTTTGTCAGCAGGTATACTAACTAGGCAAACTCACGATGAATAGGTGCTAGTCATAGCCAAGCGACAGGATTAAGCTTAAATTTTACCTTTTGTAGTTCAGCGAAGATTTGCTTATGATTCCTCTTCGATATCGATGCAACTAAATAACTGATCTGTGACAAAGTAAAAGACAACGAGTCCAGGTTCATAGTTCCATGAACACGGCCTCGAAAGCTTCAAATACGTTTGAAGCTTTCTCAGGTATCCACGGTTCTTTTATCCAAAAAGTCTTATTTGTATTTGGGCAAATATAATTAAAATGGTCCAAGACCATCATCGAAACGTTCATTAGCTCCGCACACACTAATTTCTATAAACTCATCTTACACACGCGCTGAAGAGACACGAACTGCCTCAACCGGACTCGTAACACATGCACACAATTAATAATACTAGAATTTCGACTTTCTGCGCAAACGTCAGATTAGTCTGCTAACATCTACGCGGTTGCCAATTGAGTGCACTGTATCAGATAAATTAAGAATGTGTTTCTCGAAATTGATGAGGAACTAAATCTAATACATTTAGTCTTGTAATTCTAACAATATGAAATAATAGAGTATATCATTTTGTACATTTTTTTGACATATAAACAACACTAATGACAAAGAATGCAACGATTACAGCGATCCCTATTGCTGTGAAATATTCGAAATATTAGCGCCATCAACAGTATTATTTGACTCCAAATCAAAACAGTTTGCCAAAAAGTCGTTACTGAACTCAGGTTATTTTGTATATTTTATTGTTAAAAACTATTGATACCGACATGAATGATTCTAATTTAATGTGGAATAAATCATTTTCTGCTCCCGATATTTCCATGTCAAGTCCACTGTTTGGAGAACAGCAACTTGAGTGTAACCCAAAATTTGAGTGGCCTTCGTTTTCGCCAGCATTTAACAGGCATTTAAGCCATGAGCAACTACCTACCGCAAGTATTGAAAATGTATTATATGATTTACATGTATTTATATATAATTCTTAGATAATATAAATTCAATGGTGATTGGTACCCCAACTTATAAGACCCTTTGTGTTGATGTGAAAAATGATTCCCCAATGGAAGTAGATTGCCAAACAAATGATTATGATTTAGTTGAATCTCAAGAAGTACAAGTTAAGCAACCAACAATTTTGGATTATGTTGATATATGCACTTATCACGGAAGTACTCCCATTATGAGGAAGAAAACCATTAGAAAGACGCGGAGAAAAAGTGGGCAAAAGGTAGACATTCCAGTAAAGTTAAAGAGGTCTTATAAGTTTTATCTAAAGTGTCAGTGTGCTGCAATAATATTAGGATTGATTCTAATTCAAATTTATGATAAGCTAAACTACAATAGAAAGATTAATGTTGAAAACATTAAAATCAATTTAACAGAATTAGTGATTTGCCAGGATGAGGCAGTAGCCCAACTTAATTCTATTTTTGATAAATTTGACCAGGGGGTGACAACTGTACAATTTTTACTATTTATGGGCACTTCAGGAGTTGGAAAAACACATAGCATTAATATTATTAAAAGGGAATTTATGCCAAAGCAAATATATGAGGTTGACATTGCAAATGTGAAGGATGATGAAGATATTATAACTTCAAATAAAAATGTTCCATTTTTGATAATCTTTGATGGATTAATGGACAAAGATATACCAAAGCTAAATAGGTTATTAAACAAGCTACCAACTGATAAATTATTGTTAGTGATTGCTGTCTTTAATATAAAAGAGACCAATGATATGAAGTCATTCAGTATCAAAACTAATTTACTTGAAGACATTCCAAAACAGTTATCCCAGCTGGGGCACAGATTTGATGAAATAACTTTCCATCCAATAAGATTTGAAGACTTAAAAAATAATTGGGTAAAGTTTAGAAAAGTGTACTTTCATATTATTGGCAATATACCAGATATAGAAACAGAACTTAAGAAGCATGACTTTAAGAATTGGGGCTTTAAAGGACTGTTCGAAAAACTGCAACTGATTAATAATTAGGGACAATTATGATAGGACTGCAAATTTGTATCCGACACTATAATGAAATAAATAATTATCATTGAAAAATTATTTATTTCTTGCCTTTTTGGCGGGAATTTTCTCCGCTTCATCAACATCCATTTCCGACTTAACAGCAACTTCTGAAAGTGGTGGAACACTAAAGCCTTTAACATATGGTCGAACTAGTTGAAGAATAAATTTCTCATGTTGTATATTCTTTGAATCTAAACTTAAACGAACTGTTACTGGATCAAAAGCGTGGAATACAACATTTCCACTGGTTTGCGTATGTTTCTAGAAACAAAAAAACGTGAGTACGAAATTAGTAGATAAAGCATTAATTCACTCACGTCTTCGTCATAAGTAAATATTTCCGAGACAGTATCTTTTTGGCTAATGAACAATGTACATTCAAGTCCATATTTGGGTAGAAGAATTTGCAAGGCATTCTTTCTAACATATAAAATATATCCTTCTTCATCCTGAATTTTTCCTTTGAAGAAAAGCTGAAAAATTTTTAATCAAGAATCTGTTAGCAAGAACACTTTAGAGTACTTACATGAGTGTTAAATGCTACAGAAGCACGACCTGCATACTGAGCCATACGATTTCTATAATTCAAGTTTTTGCAAAGTTCATCAGATTTATGCTTATTTAACAGATCCGGATATGTTACATCTGCACCAATGCAAACAGCAAGCAACCTATGTACAATAATATCAGCGTATCTTCGAATTGGTGAGGTAAAATGCGTATACAATGGAACTGCTAAACCATAATGGGAATATTCCTCCCTCTGGCACATTCCACTTGCAAAATACACAGCTTGGAGCATACATCGAGTCGCCAAAATACGGAGCATTGTATTTTGATAAGGATTGTCTTTTCTGACTGCCTTGTCAAGAGATGTAGCAAGTTGTTTCCCTGTCTCAATGTTCATCTCAAATCCCTGAAATATTTTATAAGTTACTATGTTATTCAACCACTGCATTTTTAAACACATACCAGATGCTTTCCTGCTTGTACTAAAGGTTCAAAATTGGTGGCTGGCGGCGTTGGATGTCGTCTAAGCATTGCACAATCGGGAAATTCAGCGAGAATTTTTTCAGCAACGCTTATATTTGCCAATAACATGAATTCCTCAACCATTGAATTAGTGTCAAAAAGCTTTTTGACTTCAACATCAATAGGGTCATGGGTTTCTGAATCCATATGAATTTTAACTTCAGGAGATGCTAAAACTAGTGCACCTCTTTCCAATCGACGTCGTTTTAAAATTTTAGCCAATTTGTTTAAATTACGCAAAGAGTGAGCAATTTCGTGATTTTGCTTGCCATCATCAATTATAATTTGCGCTTCCTCATACGTCATTGCTTTCTTTGACTTGATTAAACTTTTATGGAAACGTACATTCAGTATATTTGCATCCCGATCCATTTCCCAAATACAAGAGAATGCAAAACGCTCTTCATCGCCGCGAAGAGAGCATAAATTTGAACTTAACAAGCCAGGAACCATATCAATTCGTGTATTAACTAAATACACCGTTGTTGCACGTAATGCTGCCTCAATATCCAAGGCACTTCCAGGACGAATAAAATGTGATACATCTGCAATATGTACACCAACTTCAAGTTTGCCACCGTTTATTTCACGGCAATGCAATGCATCATCGATGTCTGTACAACCAGGTGGATCAACGGAACATATTGTAATTTCTCTCAAATCAACGCGTGCTTGAATATCTTCTTCAGTAATACACCAAGGTAATCTTGGTAAACACTTTTGAACTTCTTCCGAGAATTTACTATGGGGCACATCATGTTCAAGCAAAATAACTTCATTTTCTGTTTTTGGATCGCCAATAATTCCCAATGCTCGCACAAAATGACCCTGTTTAAAATATGTTAAAAACTGTAAGAAAGATATAAATAGATAAACTTACATTCGGATATCGAGAGTGTCGCGCCCAACTGTCAATTGCTACAATTATTTTCTGTGATTTTAAAAATTCAGCCTGTCTTGTTTCGATGCGAATTTTTGGTATCTTTCTTTCAGCAGGTACAAACAGATGGTATAAACCATCCAAACTGCTTGGTTGTAAAATACCACAATATTGTCGCCATTTGCGTCGCACTATACCAACGATTTTTCCAGTTGGTTTAACATCAACTTTCTTTGAAGCTCCCAAATCAATCAACTCCTTTTCCTTTTGTAACACTTCATCAACTCCATCCACATTACTTTCATCCTCCAGCACAATATCACTAGGTGATATCCATTCATTTTCATTTAGTAGTTCTAGAGCAACAATATCACCATCTACTGCGCGATTTAACCCACTTCTCCCCTGAACAATAATAGGACTTTCATAATTGTCAACATTAACAGATCCTTCAAGAAAATTATGCGGGGAGCATCTAAATGTGCCTTGTAAGAGATGTCCACTCTTTAAGCCATCCACAATCTGAGTAGTTGATAAATGAGGGGGAAAGAAATCACATGCGTCAATTTTGTCACTAAAATCTTTTCTAGACAATTTATCTTCAATAGTTCCATTTGATATTCCCTTAACATAATCAGTAACTAAAATGATCTATAGAAGTAAATGGGTAGAAAATATATGTGTAAATCTTACTTGAACAAGCAACAATTCCTTCAGCCTTTGCCTTCTTTCTGTTGTCCGCATCATCAGTAATTAATATGAAATTTTCTTTGGGTGCATGTAGTTTGTACCATGCACAAGCCGTTCTGATACTTCTATCATTATAATCATTAACAATTTCATTTTTTTCTTGCTGAATATACGTCTCCCTAAATAAAATGTTATTAGAAGCATATAGATTGTTACTTAGTAACTATTTACTTATGATGGTCATTTGTGAATATGTAAAAATGTCTTGTTGAGTTGTCAATGACACTCATTAATCTTTTATATGTTGGTAAATTTCGATGTTTCACCTCCTTTAGAACTGTATGTAAGATTATAACATTACCAAAGCATTCCTCCTCAAGAATATCCATCTATTAAATTAATAACATTAATATCAAGTCCACCCTGCTTCTAATTGGTTAACCCACCTGATCCAAAACAACATTTGTATCCAATATAATAAAATGATTCTTTGGAAATTTCTTATTCTTATTCACAAACGACTTAGTTAAGGATGTGTTTTCAATAGTACAGCGATCACATGATGGTATTCCACAATAAATATCATCCCTGATATAATGTTCACGAATGTTCTGAAATTTAATGATTAGATGGGTACCTTGCTTATTATTGAAGAAAATCGGACTTTTATATAATTCCCAACTTTGTTTTTCCTAAGGAACGATTTTGTGGAAAACATTTTGCACAACACTAATAACTATTTACCGGAATAAGGCACCATCCAGCACCAACACCGACCATGTGTACATTACACACAATCTGCAGGGTTATGTTTGGCGCTTCTCGTTGGTAGATGAAACTAAATCTGCAAATCAATTCAAAAAAGGCGGGAAAAACAATTGACCACTAATAGTTTGAAAACTCCATAAAAGTTTACAATAAAACTAAAGTGAAAGTTGGTGCAAATATATAAATCAAAGATTAAAAACATGATGAAATTTGTATCAATAAATACATCTAGCTTCGAATTTATTTAACAAAACTAATAAAAAAATATGAAATTCGTTCGCAATGAATGGTTTCGAACAGAAACGTAACCCGGTCTGACCTACTTGCCGATATCAAATGCAGCCGCGAAATGGAATCGCGTCTGCTATGACCTAGCCTTGACCGAATTTATAAAATACATCTCAACATCCCATTCGCAAATTTGTTGAATGTTACTTTTTACTTCTTTACAAGTAGACAAGCCAAGCTACCTGGAAACCTGCCTTTTGCGTCACGCATATCGATTCAAAATTGCACCTTTTCTTACATCAGCCATGTAAAACTGATATGGTCCTTAAGACCGCATGATCTATTTTGTGTTAAATTAAACATGGTGCAAATACCTGAAAACTAAAAAAGATTCGAACTTGTTTGATATTTTCACCAAGCATTTTGATAAAAAAAATTGCAGCACCAAATGCTTTGTGCATTTCGTACAAACCAACTACAATAACTTTTATTAAATAAATAAATGCAATGAATGTTAATTGTGATAAGACAGAAAGGACATATATTCTGATCATATAACAAAAATGCTAGTTTAAGTGGGCATTAGAGAAGATAACTTATTATCTATTAAACACGCGTTGCGCAGAAATTAATTAATATAGGGCTTTTCACATATCTATAAGTTATGTGGAGGAGTTAAATTGTCATGTTATGGTACATCATATGGCATAACTTAGATATAAATATTTGAAATCTTTAAAAGGTGAGGCAATTTAGTTGAAGTGGTATTTTAGAAATCTTGTTTTAGAAAATAACTTTTATATTAAAACGAAGCGTGGCATATCATTAACAATTTAAATGGGCATATAGATTTTCAAATACGCTTTAAAATATCAAAATGTTACGTGTGACTTATAAACAAATCAATTACTCCACTTAATAGTTTGATTCATTTGCTAGCAGGTCACTTGATACTAAATTAGCATGTGATGTTGTCCGCATTGATGGCAGATTCATCGAACTATTTCGCATTAAACGATAGACGATGAATCCTAAAGCAGCGAGAATGAGGAACATAAGACACATCAAAGGATAAACGATATACGAATGTGCGTAACTTGTATCAATGTGTTCTTCTTCTGCCAAAAGTTTGTTCGTTTTCGCTTCGACTTCATGCTTGCGCTTCTCAACGCACGACGTGTTACTCAAAATGCCATCAACGGAAAGCTTAACGTTGTCATCCTTGAAGAACTCATCAATTTCAGTGACAAGATAGCAAGCCCATGGATTGTGGTCCAGTGCCAAGAAATACAGCCGAGGCATATGACGATAAATAAGTTTATAGTTTAAATCAGTTAAGTTGTTTCTAGAGAGATCAAGCGTATGTAAATTCGATAAGGCCATATTGCCAGTACCCATAACCAGTAAGAGTTTGTTGTTGGATATGTTTAAGTAGCTCATTTCCGGGAGACCAGTGAATAGACCAGTTTTGAATATCGTGAGCAAATTGTTATTCAGTTGCAACTCGACTAAGTTAACTAAATCAAAAAATACACCCTTCTTTATCTCGGTAATTTTATTATTATCTAGTTTAAGGATCTCTAAGCGTTTGAGATTCTCAAAAGCGGACGGCTCAAGGATCTTGATCATGTTAAAGCTCAAATCCAAGTTAATAATCTGCTTCAGCGTGTGGAAATTTGCGGCACGCACAATTCCGAGCAAGTTATTCGCCAAATTTAACGTGACAAGTGCGGTCATATTCCCGAAATCGCCCATGTTAACCGTGTCGATTTTATTGTTCGCCAAATTCAGTGTGGTGAGCTTATTCAAATTGCTGAAATTTGCAACATGTTGCAGCTTATTATGCGCCACATTTAACGATATCAAATCGTTGAGTCCCACGAGTGAATTCGCTTCCATCGATTCGATTTGATTGTTTTCCAAGTTGAGTGTGGTGAGATTCGAGAGCTCTTTGAAAGCGTTCGCAGCAATCCGGCTGATACGATTGTTTGAGATATCGAGCGTGACGACCTTTTTGATACCCTTAAACGTTTCGGCAAGCAGCTCTTCAATACTGTTGTTTTGCAGATACAGCTTCTTGAGGAACACCAGCCCGACGAACGACAGCGGCTTCAGACGTGTGATGCGTGAGCTGCGCAGATCCAAGTTTTGGATTTGATTGCCCGAAATGTCAAAACTTTGCCCTTCCACAACGTCCAGATTGCAATTAATACAACGCAACGTCTCGTCCAGCATGTCGAAGCGATAGCTGGTGGTCCGGAAGAAACGGATAGAGGCATTTTCGCAAGTGGCCGTTAATGATCCACGTTCGCCGTAAGCGCATTTTGAAGTTTGTGCAGATGTTCCCCAGAAACACAGGAATGTGATGTACACTAGCAATACCTATAAATGAATACACATAACTATTACTTCTGAGAAATTATAAATTATTGCATGACATAAATTATAAATAACACAACGTAAACTATGTTGACAACAACATTCATGCTGTATGTACATCAATGTAAAGTACAATTACGTGATAAAGGCTTATCGCTAAATATTTATATACAGAAGAAAAATCAAAAAGTCCAAGATATATCTTATACGTGTTTGGAGCAAATATTTGTAATCGAGTGCACTTTGACCGTCAAACAAGTTATGATATTAATTATCATTATATATAAGAACAGCAAAGTCTATTCATTGGCATGTATTTAATATGAAAGTCTGAGAAATATATTTAAATTATAATGCGTTTAGTGTGTTTTTAGCAAATGAAAATTACCTTATTAATACCAAACATGTTTCACGATTAACTCCAGAACTTTCTGAACGACGGTTAATCACTGTAGCTTACACCCAATACATAGCACTAAAGACACTTAATATAAATGGTAAATTTGGATTTAATTCACGTAAAGATATGCGCTACGTTCGCGGAGCCTTCGTGGAACAACAACAAAAATGAGGTGATTCAATTTCAACCGCAAAATGTCGTAATCAACTTGCGTCTAACTACTGTCTATTTCCGAAGTGCACACTCGACTCGATACTGTAATGGTAGCGAAAGCACTAAGCACCGACAATGATCATCGAAATTACGCCGACGAGTAATAAATGTCTTATCATTTAAAATAGATGGATGTTGGACGGATCTTTCATTTCAGGCGGGAGCGCGGTTCATCAGTGTGGCTGATAAGCCGCCATCCGCTATGTTGCTATTGTCGTTTTCAATTTTCTTACACATTTAAATGCCTCATCATTGTTTACACATCCAAGCAAACGATATTTCAAATAAATAAATCATTGCAATATTTCACTTTCAGACAATTGAAAATATTTAAAAATAATTAACTGAAAGGTTATTTGCGTAGGCATCCATGATATTAGATAAAAACTTAATGTATGTACTTAGAAAGTGCAATATCAAATTGTTCATAATACTGATTTTACAACGATGTCATTATCGCACTCGAACGAGAGGCTTGAAAGGCTTATCAGTTTCAATCATATTTATCTAATGCAGAAATGACTAGATATTTGCTGTATAAATATTGTTAGCTATCATTCAATCGTGCAACAGTGTGGTACAATTTATGGTTCCAAAATGAAATTGTTGTTACGTTTGATTTGCGCATATTGTATTGTGCTTCTTGTAAGTGCAAAACCATTTTCCAAAGACGAAAAACAATGTGGTTACAAGGTAAGTTCGCAAAATCGATAATGCAATCGGTTGGTAGTAAATTAATTCAACTCTAGTCGTGCCATCGAATAAATTCGACAATTTTAAACGTTCATTTGGTGCCACACTCTCACGATGATGTCGGATGGCTTAAAACTGTCGATCAATACTACTTTGGAAGTAAGTGCTTTCAAACAATTTAATTAGTCTTAAGATTGGTCTGTCACCAAACAATTTTGCTACTTCAGGCAAATCCAATTATCAAGTTGCTGGTGTTCAATATATTATTAGCACCGTAATTGAATCGTTGCAAGCGAACCCCGAGAGAAGGTGAGTGAACTTTATCAGTTGCATGCAGATATTGACAAACAATATTGTCGTAACATTACGGAGCGCAGATTTATTCAGGTGGAGTCTGCATTCTTTTGGCAATGGTGGCAGCGACAGAGTCAAGAAACGCGAGAAAAAGTGCAGCAGTTAGTGAACGAAGGCCGCTTGGAGATGATCAACGGCGCATGGAGTATGAATGATGAAGCGGCGGCGCATTATCACTCCATCATTGACCAATTCACTTGGGGCCTGCGGTAATGACGCTGAAACAAATTTATGTCTGTTCAAGGTTTAATTCTTTGCCGTTTTCTTTGGCCGCGTGCGGTGTGTGCATCCTGCAGGATGATTAACGATACGCTCGGCGAATGCGGCCGGCCCAAAATCGGGTGGCAGATCGATCCGTTTGGTCACAGCAATGAGATGGCATCTATTTTCTCCCAGTTGGGCTACGAGGGAATGTTCTTCGCACGCCTGGATTACCGTGACAGCGCGCTGAGACATAAAACGAAAACGCTGGAGACAATGTGGCAGGGCAGCAAAAGTTTAGGTATTATTACTTCGCACAGAATGCGATAATCATACAATACGTACAATTCTTATCAGGAATTGCTTTTGAAACTTTCGATTGAGATACCACTCAAATTCTTAATTGGAATGTCAACTAGCAACACGATCAATAAGATTTGATAATTTTTTATTTGTTCGAACGATAAATTTGTTACGTCTTGTTGTTTGTAACATTTCTAGGAAGCAAATCGCAACTCTTTACTGGCGTTCTGTATGATTTTTACACAACGCCTGCTCATTTTTGCTGGGATGTTTTATGCTCGGATATACCCGTCAATGATGATATGGAAAGTCCTGACTTTAACCAGCCGGAAATTGTTAGTCGGTTTGCTGATTATGTCGTCAAAGGTGCATCATATTTTCAAACGAATAACTTGCTCGTGACGATGGGAGGAGATTTTACATACCAAAATGCGGAAATGTTTTATATTAATATGGATAGATTAATAGCGTATGTTTTAACATTTTACATAAAGTTTAAGTTAAATAATTGTGATTTCATTGATGCAGAGGATTTAAAAAATATCGTCCAGATATCAATATTATTTACTCGACACCATCGTGTTATATGAAAGCTGTGAATGATGCAGCAAAGGAACATGGTATAGAATTTCCATTGAAAACCGACGATTTCTTTCCATATGCTTCTGGTGAGCATTCATATTGGACAGGATATTTTACGTCTC